>PVKM010029113.1:0-17942 GCA_004027735.1 Carollia perspicillata | reverse complement strand
AGGGAGGGGGAAGGAAGTCAGCTCCTTAAAACTGTCTCCTTGACATTTCTTCCTCACCATCCCTCCATCCTTACCCTTTCTGCGAACCCATTTTCACCCTGCGTCCCTCCTCTCTGCAGATGCGTGCACGGCACCTGCCTGCCCATCAACGCTTTCTCCTACAGCTGTAAGTGCCTGGAGGGCCACGGGGGTGTCCTCTGTGATGAAGAGGAGGATCTGTTGAACCCCTGCCAGGCCATCAAGTGCAAGCACGGGAAATGCAGGCTCTCGGGCCTGGGGCAGCCCTACTGCGAATGCAGCAGTGGGTACACCGGGGACAGCTGTGACAGAGGTAAGCCAGACCAGCTGGGCTGTCTGAAACAGCAGAAGGAGAGAAAGGGAGGCAGAATGAGAGCGAGACAGAGAGACGGGGAGTGCCGGGTCTTCATATGACTTGTAGTTGCTGCTGTGGACTTACTTCCCACTGGCCTGCCCCTCCCCTGCCACATGTTTACGGGCCTTCGGTTGTCCGCCTCACAACTTGATATGCTGTGGAAATACTCCCTTCTACCTTCCACAGAAGGGCACTTAACTTGACTTCTTTCTTACCTTTACCTGATGTTCACGCCCGAATATGTCATTAATTCGTCTTCTGGCACAGAGACGAGGGGGCTAATAATTCAGCTGTAGTGTGAGGATAAAATTACCTCTGACCTTAGAATTTAACTACTGTATCCCAGCACATTATGCAGGGCTGACTTGCCAGCCCACTTTTCTCCTTCTCCTGTGCCTGCGTGAGCAGAATGCCCTGCCCCCATCTGGCAGGGGTTTGGTTGAGTGTATCAGGGACCCAGACCTGAAGGACGTGCCCGCGGAAGCTTTTAGCAGATGGCTCTTTTTGAACTAGCTCCTACCAGGTAATGGAACAAGGTAGCGGAATGTTACTTGTATTCAGTAATAGATTGACTGGTGTTAAACCCCAGGTCTAATACATCAAAGTGCGTACTCTCTGAAACCGCTCCCTGCGGTAAACAGAACCAGCTGTTGGGAGTGTAAAAACAAAAGATGTATATTTTTGCCATAAAGGAAAAGACTTAGGAATCCAATATGCTTGTCAGTCCAGTGGCCGTAGTATTAATAGTTCACATTTCTAGTATGCACTCTGCTGAAAATAAAGGCCGAAAAAGAATCATTTGGGTCGGTGGGGAGCAGGCCACGCCACCGGTCCGTAATGTGTCATATAAGCCTAACACTGACAATAGCAGTTACAAGCAGGAGGCGGACCTGCCACCTCTGATGCCAGGTGCGCATTCTCGGTCACTCCTCATGACCGACGGACAGAGACCGCCCTCACAGTGCTTGTGCTTTTTGTTCTTCCCTAGAAGTCTCTTGTCAAGGAGAGCGGATCAGAGATTATTACCAAAAGCAGCAGGGCTACGCCGCTTGCCAGACAACCAAGAAAGTCTCCCGCCTGGAGTGCAGAGGAGGGTGCGCAGGCGGGCAGTGCTGCGGGCCCCTGCGGAGCAAGCGGCGGAAATACTCCTTCGAATGTACGGACGGCTCCTCCTTTGTGGACGAGGTGGAGAAGGTGGTCAAGTGCGGCTGTGCCGGGTGTGCCTCCTAACCGCCTGCCCCACGGCGTGCCCTCGTCTGGGGAAGATGTCGTCTCCTCCTTGACCACGTGGGACTGACTCATGAATGCTTCATAGTGGAAATATTTGAAATATATTGTAAAATACAGAACAGACTTATTTTTATTATGAGAATAAAGACTTTTTTTTCTGCATTTGGGGGAAAAAAATAGAAATGCTTGAACTACAGCTTCCCCGACGCTGGAGAAGTGTGGAGGCCTGAAACCCCGGAGGCAGGAGGACCACGACGGAAACCGAGGCGGCTCCGGTCTGCCCCCGGAACGCGCCGAAGACCCCCAGAAGCACAGATGCAAGCAAGGGAGGCCCGAGCCGCTGCAGGCCGGCGTGAACTTGCCCTTGTCCATGGCTCAGCATTCACGAGGACACACCAAGCACATGCGTGTGGGGCAGGAGGCAAGGCAAAGGACTGGGACCCGGCATTCACAGAGAGAACAAACAGATGAGAAATATTTTGTGCAAAATATAGAGAGTCCCTAAAACCTGGGTTCCACTCATGAGAGAAGACGGGAAGGCTAAAATTTTATCTTCTTTTTAAACGTCAGCATGTTAGCAGAAGAAGCACACAAAAGTGTTTATCTACCGTTTTCCAGTATTAATTTTTTTGTAATATAAATGATAAAAGAGATGATAAAGAACCAATAGATTATTGATAAATAAATTAGTAATAATATGAATTTTTGTTCCTATGAGTTCTAAACAGCCCTATACAGTATTCAGTTTCAAGGAGAAATATTTATTGTATCAAAGTGCATTGTACTTAACATTTTAGGCCATCCTTTTGCTGTTTCTCGATGCTTTAATATATATTAATTTATAATTGTCCTGATATTTTTGTACATTTTTCAAATCTAAATATCAGGATTTTTTTTTTTGGCAATAGAACTAACATAGGGTGTTATCTTGGGATAAATGCGTGTTGGTCTGTTTGTTTACTTGGACATCTGACCACCGGTATCACTGACCTACTGGCCTCACTCGGGACACCTGCAGCGAGTATGCAGGTCCTTGGGTGAGGCGGTCCTGTACAGAAAGGAGTGGCCCCTGTCCTCACCGAACAGAGAGGGTGTGTAGCAGTCGACACTAGAAAGTAGATCTTTTACAAATTAATGTCCCCTTGAGTTTTTTGGCCCTTTGGGGAGGGTGGGGGTGGGGGCTGAGAGAAAAGGCTGTAATATCAAGAACTGTGATTTTTTTCCAACCAATAAAGCTCCTTTGTTACCTTAATGTTCCCACATTAACATGTTTGCTGCTAAATTACAATGTAGAATTGATAATGATTTATAGTGGACCGTGCTCTTCCCTCCTTAAAATCCCAGGGTATCCTATAAAGGCAGATGTTTCTTTCCAAAAACCTTTTTTACAGAGAAAATTACATGTACATGTATAATTCAATGTGCTTTGTCTTTCTCCAGACTAATATCAGTTATACTACTGATGTTTGTAAATTAAACAGATATTTACTGCATTAACAGCTTGCTGATTTTCTTAGAAATGGCACAGGATGTTGAATCCCCTCCTTGAGAATTCTTTAATCAGAGTGATGCAGAAAGAACAGAGTAGAGAACTTCTATGTTTTGCATGATTAGCACAGTGTCACATCTGGGGACTTGGAAATGGAAGTCCCCAGGCTTCCGTGGAAGAGATGGGTGGATGGGCACACTCTGCGCTTGGAGAAATGTGCACATTCAATTAATTTATTTCCCCGAAAATGGGAGGTGAAGTCCAACTAGCCACCAGTGGTATTTTTATTCTATTCTTTTTCCCTCGATGAGAAGCAGGTCGAAAACAATGGAAGACAAGGAGGCCCTTTCCTCACGGGCACATGTGCTCAGGCAGGCATTGCGACGACGAGGCACCCTCCACCCCGGGAGACAACGCTGACCGCGCGGCACGTTAATACCCACCCACCAGGCTAAGCTTTCTTCATCGTCCTGTCTGAAAACCACATAAATGTGTGTACACACACTGATACTCTATCTTTCACACACACAACTGTCCAATCATTTACTCTTGTTTAAAAGGTCTACATTTTTACTTATGTAAGGATTATAAAGTCAATTTAAAACATTTTTTATTCCCATCAGTTGCTTCTTTTTTTCAAGAGCTGTGGATCGTGCATTAAGCAAAGGGACTTGAACGAGGATGATGTGGTTTGCACATATGTTTATGGGTATGGGCTGTCTTAGTAACCGCTGCTTCCTATAGTCCAGGCACTGTGCCAAGGGCTGTGTATGAACGACCTCATCCAGCTCTCCCGAAACCTACCTGTGGAGTCGCCGCACTCCCTGTTTTCTGCAGGCTCAACAGCTCACGACAGAGGAGTAGGATTCCTACGTCCATGCTGTAGCTCAGTACCCATAACCCTCTACTAAGTTTCTTTTGAACCAGCAATGTCCAACCTTTTGGTGCCTCTAGGCCACACTGAAACAAGAATTGTCTTGGACCACCCATCAAATACATTGCAACACATAATCATAAAAAAATCTCATAATGTTTTAAGTAAGTTTATGATTTTGTGTTGGGCCCCATTCACAGCCACCCTCAGCCGCGTGCAGCCCGTGGGCCACGGGTTGGACACTGGAGCCTTATTTTCACAACACAGGTTTTCTCTCTACCAATCACCATTGATTTCAGTAATCTAGATTACAGACGTTTGCTTTGTTTTGTTTTTTAAAGGGGAAAAAAGTGAGTCTTAGTAGTTTCCAGACTGTTTTTTCTTCCTTCCTACTTATAAAGGCATAAAGTAGAATTATGTCCACCTGAGGTTTGGGCTGAGTTAGCAAGTTTCTTAGGGGATGGTTGGCTTCGGGACGGGACTGCTTTCTGCACGTGAGCTCTTCTCAGAAAACCCAGTATCCAAGTAAGTGCCAGCAGATGAGACAATGAAGGGCACTTTTTCGTGTTATAAAAGGCCCCTTACTTTGAAAGCCTTAACCATAAGCTTACTTTAAGAAGGAAACTATTCTAGAGCATTGCCACAGAGTCCACTGATTAAAAAAAATATTTTGCACATTTCAGAATCAAAGCTACTGCACCTAATAATGTCCATTTGTAATTTGAAAAGATAGAGTGGTTAAACGTTGTTAATGTGTTTACTTTAAAATTCTCACACTCGTGAGGCACCATCAGGAACTGCCATGAGGATTTGACACGTGTTCAATTTAAGATGTATTCGTTAAATAACTATCTCAATCTTTTCAGGTTTTCTGAAATTATTTCTCAGCAATAATAGACCAACCCCAGTTTTAGGATTTCTCGGAGCTTTTTTTTTGGCGGGGGCGGGGGGTAGGGCGTGCTTTGTCAGCAGCAACTCTTTCTGGAGAAAAGACTGTTGAGATCCATTCAGGACTTACACATGTTGAGTGTTACAGTATTTGAAACGAGATATTTGTGAAAATGTATCAGTTATAAAAAGTATCTGAAGCTTTATTTATATAAAGTATATAAGCCTATGTAAATTACATAAGCTATTTTCATTCTTAACCATCTCTAGGTACTCAAATTTATTTAAAAATACATTTTTACTTTCTATCCCCACTCACCTGCAAGAAACGATGCTAACCTCTGATCTTCATGTCAGATGGAACACGTCTCTGCTGCCGGTTTAGAGCATATGCAGCTGGAGTTGAGGTTAAGGTGGGCAACAGATTTTATAGAAATGACCATACCAATATTTAGTTTCAGACTGGGAGCAGGGCCTTAAAGAAATTACGAGATATTAGAAAATAGTGTAAAGTGAAATCCGATCAAATGCATATTGAGAGGTTAGGGACCGCCTCAGACAAAATGACATTTAAGCTGAGTCATGAAGGATAAAGTGGGGTCTAGGATGGAGGCAGATGGAAATAGATGTGGGGGTCAAGGGTAGGGTCCGTGCAGAGAACGCAGCCTGTCTGTAGGCCTGAGGAGGGAAAGAACTCATGCGATGCTGGTAACAAAAGAAGCAAGTATAGGCACAGGGAGGCATATATTGATTTCATGTGTGGACCACAGAGGCCATTTTCTGGCTTTATAAACTCACTTCATATAGTCCATAGTTTTGTTTTGAGCATAGCATCTGTTTGCCATGCACTTTTAAAATGTCAACAAAAATGGATTTCCATTTTAAAATAACAGCTAGTTATTTGTGTTTAATACAGTTCCCCAGCTTCAAATGAAATACCTCTGAAGCTACAGGAAATATAAATACATACAATAGCACTAAAAATTAAGACTAATATATCTTGAATCTCAAAGGCATTTCATGAACTCAAAAGCTGATGAGGCGGGATTGAAATAAGGAACTGCTGGCCAGCTCATGCTGTGAAACTCACATGCATCCCTTTCTCTGGACACCAAGGCCGGAGACTCAGGAAGTACGTCCAGTGGAAAACCATCAAATAGCTGTTCATTAAGGGTGCCGCTTTGGGAGGAAGCCAGAGAGCTGTGCCTTCAACGGACCAGCTAAAGTCTTTCTTCAACCGCTAGGATCCTCCAGTCTCATCAATGAAACCAAAGCTGCACAAAGTACTAAGGAAGACCTTGAAAGATGTCGTCCCTATAAATCAACTGCTGTAGATGTGAATTAACCCTGGAAGGGCCATGGCGGCAATGCATGCTCAGAATAATGGGGAAAGGGGTGTACTTTGTCAATATAGAAAATAAGAGAACAATTGCCTTATATTGACTCACTACTAAGCTAATAGAATGGGTGGAGCAAAAGCACGGTGGTAGAAGTATACAATTATATTTGGGGGTGAGAGCTAAGAATTTCAGAATTCTTTGCTGGGCACAGAAGTCTATTAAGATTGTCCACGTAGGAAAATGGTTTTTCCAGACTGGTAATATGGGATTTTAGATGATCGCAAAATTTTAAATAAATTGATCAGGTGACTATTTTTGAATTCTAAAAAGTGAAGAGAGTAACATTTATGTAAGATTTCTGTTCCAAATGGGTTTTTTTGGTTGCCTGCCTTCTCCTCCTCCAAAGGGGAAACAGAGGGTCCTTCCAAGTGTTCCCTGTGACCAGAGACAGAAAATTCAGCCGAGTGGAGGCACTGCCACCCTACATTTGGGAGTATTGTAGCTTTCTCTTTGTGTCAATATGTGGGTGGTTGAATTTGGATTCTGAGGAAAATCAAACATTACACACACGCACACACACACGCACACACACACACACACACACACTCTGAGGGAGTGGGTGAAACTGCCACACAGACAATTGTCTGAAAACCTTGCTATCATTAATCTTACTCTCCCTTCTTGAAGTGGCTAGAATTATTTTCAGTTTACTCCCGTAGACTGTGGCAGAGAAATTAAGTGACTTGCCCAAGGTCACATAATCCAACTCTGATGCTGACCATAATGCATTATTGATTTCACTGGAATTGATAGGCAAAGTCTGTGAAGGGCTTCATGCAAGAGAAACACATATTTCTCAAGGGGAGTTATTTTGGTTTTATAAGAAAAAGGCCCATGAAGAGCACTCACCTTCCCCATAAGAACACATGAAAATATTTTCTTTCTCTCATTTGGCAAAGGAAAATAAATAGTACTTTTAACTGGATTTTCTTCCAGGAACTGAGACAGGAGGGAGGGAGCCGGTTCTCCGAGGGGGCACTGTTCCGGTCAGGTGTGCCTTCGCTGAGTGAGGTGACGGGAAGCGATGCAATTCTGCTGTTGAGACAGTCACAAGGACAGGATCAGACATGCCCTGGTCTAGTTATAGCAGTGGCAAAGTCACGACCTTGGATTCATTCCAGGTCTCAAGGCCTTCTTAATAAAGGAAAGAGAAAAGGTCATGGAAATAAACTCGAAGGGAGCTTCTCTTTGATGAATACGCCCGATAACCACTGTGTCCACAGTCTCAGGGGCTGTGTGGAAAGACTTTCCTCTGTCAATGGCCTCATCCTGCAGTCCCTTGATCCCACTGGTTTCTGCTCACATTACCATTCAATTACCTCGACCTCTGGTTCTTACTTTCAATTATATCTCCACATTGATTTTTTCATTTCTATTATTCCTGGGTTAGCTACAATTCTTCTCTTCTGATGCCTGTCAACTCCTCTTTGGAGCTGTGAAATGAGCAGGAACACATTTCTGAGTGACTCGAACAATGCTCTGTTTGATTCGGAAATCGGTCTATTATCATTTGGCAGAAAAATCCCGGTGGTCTCCCGGTGCAGAAAAAGAAATGGAACCCCTAGATCTCTGTCCCCTCATTTAACCTCAATATCCTTCCCACCCCCTTTCTTTTAAATGCTTCCTTAGTTTAGAGAATTAACACACAATTGTACTAATAAGAAAAATAGTCTGAGATGAAGGGTGTAGTGGAGCGACTCCCATCACAGCCGTGCCCATAGCAGAACACGCCCATGGCTGGGCATGCAGAGGCCAGAGGCCCAGCTGGGTCGGTTCAGTCAGACCCCTGCCGTACACACACATCACACACCACACACACACAAACATCCCCTATAAACTCACTAATTCCAAAGTCAGCATCCATTTTTTAAAAACCCACGATATCTTAACATCTGACTTTTAGCCCCAACTGAAGGACATTCATTTCAGATATTTTTCGGGAGGACTGACTCAGAGGCCAGGAGACAACATATAAGCTGACAGACACAATCGGGACTCCATAAATAGAAACCAAATCCTCTCTCATGCAAAAATAAAGGTAAAAATTAAGTTACACACGGAATTGTCTGAGATTCAAAATTGAAAAGAATAATGGTTGCAGCTTTATGTGTTCCTGCTTTCTTTACTTGAATCGTATTTCTTCTAAAAGCAGAATCTGCCATTACAGTTACAACAGTAATGGTATAATATGGAACCCGGCCAGCGGGTCGGGGATAGGCAAAGGGCCGCATCTGGAAGTGCATCTGTGACCCAAGGATGTCAGGCAGTTGCTTTCCCAGGCTCCCTTTCCGCATTCCAGATGGGCTCTTCCTTCTTTCACACCACAGCCTGTCCTCAGGCTATTCTAACCTGCCCGAATCAATTCCACGAAAAGATACATCATGACGTATCTTCCAGAAACCAAAGGACTTAATCCTGCCAGGTGATGGGACCTTTGCCCACAGGCAGCCCTCCATCAGCAGACCATTTTGGATTTATGGCCTGATTTAAGAGCAACATCATGTCCAAGGTCACACACCCTTCCTAGGTGAGTCTACATGCAATGACTAGGTGATACAGGCATATAAATGCCTGATCCCCTTCTCCCTAGTGTGGGACATTGATGAAGGGCCGTCCCAGCTTTACAGCTCCCTGAGGGGTTACCTGAAACCTTCATGAAAATTGCATCACAGTGCAATTTGTCCCTCTGCAATTTCTCCCTTTCTTTTCCACAGGTGGTGCTCCCAAGAGCACTCTCCCATAAACCTTCATGTGTAGTGTCAGCGTTCTGGGGAACACGCCTGGAATATACCTGTCTCCTAGTCAGGTAGTGAACATGAGACTGTTGTGCACCAATAAGATGCCACTTTGAGGTGTAGTAAGTGACAAGTTTCTGCCTTACAATAGATTCAGGAAATCAGGGTGGCATTTCTAAAATGGGATGTGGTGGCAGAGTGGCAGCCTGCTTGGACAAGGCAGTCATTGCTGTCCAAGTCTCCATGTAGTTAGTGCCCTAGAAACTGGAAGAAAGTTCCTTCATGTCTGTCTCTTACCTTGTCCGTAAGTCTCAGACTTATCCCCCGACAGGAAATCTTACAGGTTCAGAACCCCACTACCGTCCTTTCCGTGGTTTTCCTTCAAGGCCCTGCAGTCTCCTCATGTACGATCTCAGACATAAAAAGTTATCACCACCTCCTCACTGCAGAATAGCACTTCAGCTCCCCAAAGGTATCCTAAGGCTTGGGGTGTTTCATGTCTTCCAAGAGCAAGAAAACAATTATCTAGTGTCTTAGCTTGGACAGCTATAGCACATAGCACAGCTATGCCATAGACTGGGTGGCTGAAACAAAAGAAATGTATTTCTCACAGTTGTGAAAAGCCTAGGATCTAGGTGCTGGCCAGTTTGGTTTCTGGTGAGAGCTTTTCGTGGCTTGCAGATAACCATCTTCTCTCTGTGTGCTCTCACGGCCTTTTTCCCGTGCGTGCAGGGAGAGAGTTCTCTCCTCCTCCTCCGCCTCCTCCTCCTCTTCCTCCTTCTGCTAAAGCCTCTAACCCCATCATGACAGCCCCACTCTCATATCTCATCTAATACCAACTGCCTTCCAAAGGCCCCACTTCCAAATGCCATCACACCCAGTGTCAGGGCTTCACCATGTGAACTTTGAGGGACACAAACATTCAGGCCAAACATCTGGCATCTGTTGTCGACACAGAGACAGGAACCAAGTTCTCTCTGGCTGATGCAGCCACAACAGTTTGTGCTGGGCACACGTAGAGCAAGAAGGGAGGAAGGATAAGAGATGCTAAATGTTTATCTCTCTGACCAACCAGATAGTCCCCAGAAGAGTGGCATTTTAGTTACACATTATTGTATGGCAAACAGCCCCTGAACTCAGTAGCTTAAAGAATTAATAATCATTTTTATCTCTCACAGTTTCTATAGAACAGGGTTTGGGGGAGGAGCTAGACTTTTAGTTCGATAGACTCAGGCTGCCTGATGGCCAGAGGCCCGTTTTCCTCCATGTGGGCTTCTCACAGAGTTGTTTGAATGTCCTCCTGGCACAGTGGCCGGATTTCCCCAGGGTAAGACATACAAGCATTACGGTGGAAGCTGCCTTTCATACCGGCCTTGAAAGTCACACACCACCACTCCGACAGTATTCGAGCCAAGTTCAGCTCTGATGCAACCTACACATGAAGACTCCACAAGGGGGCAGACATCAGACGTGATGGTCACTCGGGCCATCTTGAAGCCTGACTCTCGTTGGCAGTGTCTAAGGCAAGAGTCAGCCATTTGCATGGAAAATGCCCAAGGAAGTACTGGCCATGACTAACTCTGGGCCCAACTCCAAAGTAAAGAAGCCTACGCCTGGCATCCTCCGTAAACATACAGAGCTCCAGACCACTACTACTAAATCCAAGTGCTTTGCTTGTTCTAAGCTACTCAGATACTAGTCCTCCTGGCAGACTGTGTGCTACTCAATACCTATGGACCTTCGCATCCCCAAAGATTAGGGAAACCTCCAAACCCAGTTATCTAGTACATTTTGAATGACCGAACGTGCCAGGTGCTCAGTACAAAATGCTGAATGAAAGACAGGTGGCCTCTGCCACCTTACATTCTAGAACTTGCATTCTAGTTGGGAAGACAAAAAAATCAAGTAAACCAACAGATGATTGTATAATTGAAAATTGTAATAAGTTCTGTGGGGGCTTTTAGAGTAGAAAATGATAACAGGAAGGAGCCCGTTCAATGGAAGGTGGTCAGAAACGTTTCCCTTGTGGAGGTGATGTTTGAGCTGAGAACTCACATGGGGCAATGAGCTCCACCACTAAGGAGAAGCATCCTAGGAAGAAAAGGGATCAGCCTGCAGGGGCCTGTGTTGAGCAGCGTGTTGGGGGCAGGGGGCAGAAGGGGTGCCTGAGGCTAGGGCACTGATAAGGGAGAAGCGGCATTAGCTAGCCTTGCAAAGGAAGGCTGAGGCTGCCTGCTTGATCATAAAGCACTTTGTAAGGGATGGAATTTAAAAATTTGTTTAAAGTCAGATATGAAGTCATGGAATATTCTTAAAAATAGAGTTTTGATATTAACTAAAAGCGTAATCTCCCAAATATTCACACTTAAGAGAGGCCATTGAACTTCCTTCCCCTCCCCAGCTCCTCCCTCCCCCACCTTCAACAGCCTTGCCCTCCCTCCCCCTTCCCTGCCCTTCCCCTCCCCACTGTAGAACTATGTGTTCTCCCCTTCGAAACTAGTATTCTGTGCCGACATCATATGTCCTCTCTGCTCTTCTGGACTAACATAAAGGTGGTGACAGAGTAAAACGTACCTTCCTTTCTAGGGAAAAAAGGAGCCCGATCCAGGGCTTAGGGCAGGGTTTCCTGTTCCTCAGGAGAGACCCCATTAATACCACCTCATACAGGGCATCCAAAGGGTGAAGTTTATTTATCACAGTATTGGGAGGGATTTCCTCCTGCTTTCTTCTTCAAGCCAAGACTTTGCCTGCCCCGAAGTCAACTCCAGCACAATTTGTTCAAAAATGCTTAATGTGCTAGACTAGGGGTCTGCAAATTCTTTCTGTAAATAGCAAGATAGTAAATATTTTTAGCCTTGTGGCCACATGGTCTCTATGGCAGCCACTCAACTCTGCCGTTGTTGATATGTAAATGATAGCCACAGGTAATATGTAAATGAGCGAGAGACTGTATTCCAATAAAACTTCATTTATAGACCCTGAATTTTGTATTTCATATAATTTTTATGCGTCGTGAAATGTTATTCTTCTTTTGATTTTTTTCAAACGTTTAAAAATGCCAAAGCCATTCTTCGCTCGAGGGCCGTATGAAAACAGGCATCAAGCCAAATTGGGCCCGCAGGCCATGGCTTGCTGACCCCTGCGCTAGATAATTAGGGTACAGTGTGAGGAAGCGGTTGTTCTCTCCTCTGGAAAAACTAACAGTCACGTTCCAGACAGGCCATGTGATCCAGTAATTGGCCCATAAAACAGGAAGTATGTGCCGTAAGCACACCAAGGACAAAGAGCTGTGGAAGATTAGAGGGAGAGGGACTGAGAAACACGCAAGGAAGGCACCGGGGCTCTGAGTGGCTGCAGAGACCAGAGCTGACCCCGCCGGCCTGGAGCCCTTGCCGCAGCACTGTTACAGGATAAAGACATTTCTGTGCCCTTCGAGCCACCGTATTCTTGGGTCCTTCGTAACAGCGCCTTTCTTTACCTTTCCCAGCGCCCTCCTTCATGGGGTCATGGTGGAGAGTAAACCACATCCATGCCCAGTGCCTGGCAGTGGGTTAAGTTCTGGTAAATAATTAGTTGTTATTATTTCAGTCTTTGCTAAGGTACAACCTTCTTGGCATGATCTGAACCACTCTCCCTCTGAAAAAATTAAAGGTGTCGATACAAGAATTCTAGAAACGGAATTCAATCATAAGAACTAGATTCTGGACAGATCAAAACACCGTATGCTTACGGCATGTAATAATGATAACAAATGCTTATTGTTATTTACGGCCTGCTACGTGCTAGGCCCTGCATTAGGAGATTCATTCTTAAACATTCTTAGGGATATGGGTTTGTACCTTTATTTTCCCGTTCAGACCATGGAAACAATGGAACATTAATCTTAAAGACAATTACCATTTTGGGTAAAAGAAAAAAGCAACCCTCCCTCAATCGAGATTCCCACTAAACTTTCAGATAGTTGGAACTGCAGCTGACATTTCAGAGGATCTAACAAATGACCCACATGCAGGGAGTCCCTGAGCCATCTGAGGGAGCGTTGAGTAACATGCAACATTTCAATTCCATTTGTCTGGCTCCTCCAGAGCTCACTCTTAAGGGATTCTAATCATTAATCACCCAAAGGCTGTGTCTACTACATTCAGGCTGCCTTTTCTGGGAAAGTGATATATCTTGAATTTTAAAGTCACAAGTAATGGTCCCCAAATGAGGCCAGAGGACTGAGTTTTACCATTACCCACACAGTCCAGGTATCTAGACCTACAGGACAGTAGCAGTTTCCTCCCCTGGGTTAGGATTGTGTACGAATATGCACACAAACAGAACGGGACTTTGTACGGGGACAGTTCCGACGAAATCACTGCACAGACTCTGTGCTTTCATTCAGAAAATATCCTGGGAGCACGGAAGCAGCTTTCCACTCTGTGGAGTCAATTCCCCGACGTTCAGGACTCAGGAAGTATTTTCACAGAAAAAAAGAAAATTTACACCACATGGATGCGTTCCCAGCTAATCCTCCCCTCTCCCCAGCCACCATCAACCACCCCCACCCCCGCTCCCCTTCTGCCTGGCCCTGGACCAGCCCAGGACACATATTGCAGCAGCCAAAGGAAGTGATCACTCCAGGTTGCAAACGTCTTAGTTTCTAAAGACAGACAAAGGGCTATGGAAAAGCAGAAAAGTCACAATCTCAGTTGGAGAGAAACAAGGAGAGTCCAGGGGCTACTAGAACCTCTTGGCCGTGGCCATGACGAGGACTCCTTTCTCCGCCAAACTTCAGTTAGAGTCCTCTTCCTGACGAGGTCTTGTCCTTTGCCTGCTGAGTTCAGTCCTACTGAGTCAGTTTATCAAGAATCCCTCCATCCTTGATAGCCATATACCTTCTCTTCCCTCATCCTTGATCTCTAATCAACTTCCTCCTATCCTTTAATACTTAACAAAACTTCTTTTGGTAATTTTCCATCCAGTCCCCTCCCTGACCATTGCTTATAAATCAGTACGTGTTCCTGTTGCATTCAGAGATTCAGAGTTGAGTTCAATCTCTCTCTCCCCTACGGCAATAGTCTTAAAAAAAAATCTTCCTTGTCATTTTTAACAAATGTCTAGGCAAAATTTTTCTTTCACAACCTTGCAATTAGGGCTGGGAATATCTGTATATTCTGTGCAGACTCTCGACATGTATCCTGATGGACACTCTCATAGCCAGGTTTTTAAACAAGTCTTACTGACCTTCTACCCTTCAGCAAGCTATTTAACCTGGACAGGTGTTAAAGCCTATTAAATTAGCATTTTTTCAGTGGAACACAGGGTGGATGGTGAGTAGAATTTAGCAATAGACCAAAAGAAAATTGAAATAAAGAACTTTATTACTGACAGGTACTAGAAGAGTACACAGTGTGCCTCAAGGGGTAACACAAGGAGGCCAAGGCTGGGTTCAGGCTGAGAGGGAGGCCAGACTGGGGCACACGCCTTTAGTGGGGCCTGAGGGTAACATGCGTTGAGGTTTCTGTGCAATTCAAACCAGAAAGGCCCTGGGAGGTGGGGTGGCTGTTGCTTACTAGGACTGTTGGGGAAGTCACATCAGGAAGTTTGCTATAATTCTGCAGGCTGGTACCTAGGTTGTGCACTTACATAAGGAGGCTGATGTCAGTTTAAGGCCCTCGCAGGCTGCTTGGCCAGACAAGATGCATGCCAGGGCAGCAATGCCACGCTGTAGCCTAGACAAACTGCCCCCGATTGCCTCATGCATTACGGCAGAGAAGAAGAGCTGCCCCTCCCAGGTCAAAGAGGTCGTCTGCAAGTTCAGTGAGGATGCCAAGTAAGGACGTTAGCGCTGAAACAGCACCAGAACGGCACCAGATCTCGGTTCAGCAACCCCAGTTCTTGAACTTGGCTGGGAAAGAATTCAGAGCCAAGGAACTCCAATTATAGGAGATAGTTTCTTTAGAAAAGCCACAGAGGTAGAAAAAGTGAGCCAACTCGGCTATGTGGTCTCAGGAAGTGAGTCACAGAAGCAAAAGAAAGGCTCAGGATGCAGGGAGGCACAGGGAACATGCCTGGGTGAAGGAGGGGGAAAGGTGCTCCAGAGAGAGAGGGAGAACTTGAGGGACCTCTGTCCTAAGGGTTGAGAAGGCAGGGATTTTAGGGCAGTTCTCAGGGGAAGATCTCAACAGAATATTCATGAGCTTTCCAGGTGTGTGCTTTCAGGGTCATGGTCTCCACTGGTTGGTCAGCACCAGGGCAGGGGTCATTAGTCAGTGCAGCTGGTCCTGATGGCAGCCATGGTGTCCCCTTGCCTGGTTTTGCTGCTTTCTAGGCCTGGAACTAAAACACAACTTAGGCCTAGATAGTATCTCTAGTGTGTCCGAAAGTCCGCCTGTGTGGTCGACAGACCTGAGGCTTTGTTCCTGAGATTATTTGATGCTGGTCAGAACCTCATTGTCCTGAAGGCTTAGTGCTTAAAGGGAGTGGTAGAGCAAGCACTTGTACGGGAGCTGTGTGAGGCTCTTCTCTGGCCCCCTTGTTCCTCCACTAGAGGGGTCTACCCCTCCACTAGTGACATGCCAGCGGAGGTCAGGGAAAGGGCCTGAAGCACATGACCAGTGATGTGCAAGGTCGGGAAGTCTAAACCAAATGATCAGCAATATGCTGGGGAGGAAAGGTCACCTGGGGACAACCCCACAATTGTGCAGTACTCAGCTTCCCATTCCTACTGTGTTCATATCTGTCTAACTGGCTACTATACCAAGGATGCTTTGTGAAAGACCAAGGTGTATCAAGGAAGCCGTGCTGTTTACTATGGGGGGAACAAATATTCAGATGGCACTGAGGCATTCCAGCAAATGCTCACAAAATACTAACTGAAAAAAAGTAGGCAACAGAAGAGCATGAACAATATTATTCTAATTGTGAACTATATCATATGAGTTGTTAAAGAAAAAACCATAGGCCTCAAAATGGCGGCACTTGTGTTAAAGTCCATGATACCAAGCCTAGATTAATTCCTGACCTAACAGCTATTTCAGCCTCTCCCAGAAATACAATCTTAATCAACCAGTCTGGAGTCTTCTGGTCAACACCGATGAGATAATGTGTCTTGTGGTCCCTCTCCATTTCCCCACAGGTAGGAGAGGCAATCTGCATGATAAAAATTATTCTCCTTTCCTTCCTCCCAAAAACATGTCCCAGCCTAAAAATAACCCTCTCTTTTCTTTTGTTACTAGTGCTCCTGCCCCTCCCTTTGGCCTATAAAGCCCTCCAATTTTGTATAGCCCCTCGGAGTGTCCGTTTAATTGTTAGATGGAATGGGGCCAGATTCATCAATTACTTAATAAATCAATTAGTTGAAATTACTTAATAAATCATGAATTACTTAATAAATCAATTAATTCAAATCTGCTTGTTTGAACTTTGTTCTTCAACAGAAGATAAAGAAGGAAAAACAGTAAAATGTAAACTGATCCTTTTTTGACTAATGGACCTATTTTATACCAGCACACATTTTACGTATGATTACTATTATGCAAATTAGCATCTGTGGTTGGGAAACCTATTTGAGAGACAGAAAGACAGAAACTGAGGCTTCACAGCGACAGTGACATTAAACAACAGGCCTTTAGTTGTCTTCCCCACCAACCCCACCTTTTCCCTCTCCCTCCGCCTTGCCTCCCTCTCTCTCCTGATGCCCCCCACACCCAGACCCTTTGTCTGGCTCATCTTCTAAATCTGCCTCTTCCCTTTACAAAACAAAAACCCTTCAGAAGAAAAATTGTGTCGAATACAATTTTCTCCATCTCATTGCAGAGGGATATTAAGACACATCCTCTCTACCTCACTGTTATTATTTTGCATGTGAATATGAAAAGGAATATTACATGTGAAAACTCTTTGTAAACTGCAAATCACTATGGATGTGAAAATTAGCCATTTCTTATCATTCTTGTTTACTCCTTATTTTAGTACACGTTACACCGCATTAGCTGAATTAGAATTGAAAGCGTAGCTGTCTTTCTTCTTTTCCGGACCACAAGTTCTGTGTGGGCCAAAGGCATCTTCTCTGTGACATACTCAGTGTCTAGCCTGGGGTAGCTGTTCAAAATATTGGGGGAACATAGGGGCCAATATATTCGATTAAAAATAAAAATTTAATCACAGGATTATTTCCTTGGTAAGAAGTGGGACTGGGGAGCAGGTCAGAAGCTACCCAGCGAGGGTTCGAATCCCAGCCCTACCATCCTGAAACTGTGACCTTGGGCAAGTTGTTCAAGCTCTCTGCCCTGTAGCTCTCTCCTTTGCAAACTGGAGATAAGGATCTCAGCTACGTTCCAGGTCCTTGTGAGGGTACTGATGAAAACACCTGCAGTGCTTAGCACAGTTTGGAGCACACGAGTAAGTCTTCACTACGTGGTGGTTTCTACTTTATGATTATATTTAAGATTCCAGTACTTTCTCATGTCAGAGACACAGAGACTCAGACATGCTCAGACATGCCTCAGTACCGCCCTTCCTTCCTTAGCCTAGAAAGCATCCTCAGAAACCAAAATCATGAAAGGGAAATACAAGAATAACATGTAACTTCCCGGCAGCTTCAACCACTTTCTACTTTACATTGCTATTCTTGACGAGCGGCACTGTCTCTCCGACTAGAGGAACCATGTAGCGGACGTGGGTTTACATCTGACTTCTGTTTGTACTGATGAACGCATTTAGCACAGGTGATGTTAAGGCTGTGAGGTAAATGGAGTAAGGGGTAACAAAGGGCTTGGTCTGATAACACAAGGAAAAGTAGAAATAGTTTGGGAGCCTGGGTAGGGAGGAGGTACTGGCCACCCACAGGTTGATACAGGTGGGTGGAGTTCCAGCTCTGCCCAGGGATGGGGAGGAGCGGGTGGAGGTGCAGAGAGGGAGACGGCTGGGAGCTCCAGCTGCAGCCACCCCCCCACCCCCCCCACCT
>PVKM010029112.1:0-17933 GCA_004027735.1 Carollia perspicillata | reverse complement strand
CTTCCACATTCCTGCTTGTATCACAAGACCTCTCCCCTCCTCACTTTGTTGCAAAAGTATTTAACCACCCACCTGACCCCTCCTCAGTGCCCAGAATTTGGAAGCTGTCTCCTCTGGGCCCACGCGTGTAATAAAGACTTACTCCGTCACCCCAGATCGTGTAAGAGTTCGTTTTTCTGTAACAGAACCACACAGGAGGGGCTTGTAGCCTACCCTGGATATGTGGGTACGGGTGTCCAGGCAGGCTCCCTAGAGGAAGGCACTGGCTTCCTGATACCTGCGACCCTATTCTCCTTCACTTTTCTTTCTTATTCGCACAGCCACTGTCTTAGTTAAGGCCCTTTACTTTCATATCTGAACTACAGCAATAGCTTTCCAACTGGACTTATTTCTGCTCTTATCCTGGTCCTGAATACCCAATGCATCCTTTATTAATGACAGAATGATTTTTATTTCGAACGTTTTCCTGAAGTGACATACATGTGTATGCATGCAGCTTGATGAGTTTCCCCCACAAACACACTCATTCACCAGGGCCTGTGTCAACACACGTGGCCAGCACACCCGAAGCCTGCCTCATCTCCCCTTCCATGTACCCACCTCCCCTCCCAAATAAGCTTTTAAAAATTCTCACTTCTATCTTGCTCCCTTGGTTTATTAAAACCTTTAAAGGACTCTCCACAGCCTTCAGGATAAAACTGCATCTCCACAGCCAAACTAAACCCTAGTAATCCCTAGCCTACCATCCCAGTCCTCTGCTTGGCCTTTGTGTGTGCTGCGCCTTTTGTTAAGACTACACATCTCAGCGCTCTCCCTCCCCCACGTCAGTAGTTTTTAATTATTCCAGGAGCCACTTTCTCAAAGCCTTCCATGATCCCTTCCCTCTTTCCTGTCCGTTTCTCCTACAGATTATTGAAGGTAGAGATAGTGTTTTTCATCCCATTTCCCTGTCGGTTAAAGGAATACATGAGAACACCTGACATTATTCCTTTCCCTTAATGCCTTCCCTCTCCCACCTCTCCATTCTTTCTAAGTAAAGACTAACCATTGCCCTGTGACTAAATCAATGCCTGTGACCTTTAATCAGTACAGTCCTGTGCTGCTTGACAATGGAGATGTGTTCCGAGTAGTGTGTCCTTATGCAATTCTGTCCTTGCGCGAGCATCGTAAAAGTGTACTTACACAAACCTAGCTGCTACTGTCTATTGATCTAGGCTACAAGCCTGCACAGCATGTTACTGTACAAAATAACCCAAGATTAAATCAGAGGGGAACAATGCACTCACACAGGGTAAAGATGAGATGGGCGAGACTGTTGCCAGTGTGACCTGGCATACTATTTTACAACAAACTTTTTTTAATAAACAGAAATAGTACCCTCTAAAACAATGATAAAAAGTATTGTACGGCATTCCCTCAGCTGCACCAGCCACCAGGAGGAGAGCAGACCCACATCCAGCACCATGGCACAACTGGGGTTGGCCATGGCCATGACTGTGGAGGTTTTTGCCAGGTACGGGGATACAGACAGCAACGAGCAGAGCCTGAGCGAGGGGGAGCTAAAGGTGTTCTTGGAGAAGGAGCTCCTGGGCTTCCCTCAGGGTAGAAGGGACAAGAACGCTATGGACAAACTGCTCCAGGACCTGGATGACAGTGGAGACGCCACAGTGGACTCCAATGAGTTCATAGTGTTTGTGGCTGCAACCATGTCTGCCTGTCACTTGTGACTCAACGGATGGCCTGTAGACCCGGATTCCTGAAGGGGGCGCAGGGAGCAGGCCCCTGGCTTCCAGAAAGCTTTGGCAGCATTTCTCTGCACTGAGCAAGCTGATGACCATCTGATTAATAAAATGCTTGTAAAATGGAAAAAAAAAGTTTCGTATGGGAAATACATACACCAGTAACATTGTTGTTTATTATCATTACATACTATACATAGCTGTATTGCTACTCTTTCTTATAACTGGCTGTGCAGTACGTTTGTTTACAGCAGGATCACCACAAATGTAATGCATCATGCTATGACCTTATGACAGCTATGATGTCACTAACAGGAATTTTTGAGATGTTATAATCTTATGGGACCACGCCATGTATGCAATCTGTCATTGACAGAAATGTCCTTCTGTGGTGCGTGACTATAGTTTGTAGAGAAGTCATGACTGGGTTCCACTGATGCAGCCATACCTTCCTACCAGGTATACCCTCCCCCACACCTCACACTAAGGTAACAGTAAAGTAGGGACAGTTTGTGGTCTTGCACCCATCCCAGGTAAGTGGACACAATGGAAATTGATATTCATGAGTTCTGGGCCAGTCTGCTGGTAAAAAGTCACCAGACTTTTTGGAATATCTGGAGGACTTAAAGGAAGACTGGGTGTAGGAAGCAAACAAACAGGTTAACATTTATCAAATGCCTACCTATTGTGCACTAGATGCAATGTTAGGCTCTGTTTATGACATACTACTTAACTAAAGTGGGGGAGAAATGCGCACAAATGTAGATTTTTGAATTGCATAAAAAGGCTAATATTCCTTTCCTTCATTTGGCTGAAAAAAGTTATTTGTGCATTTATACTTTTTCTTTTTAATCAAAAATAACAGTAGAGAATCACTGAAATTCCGGATTTCAATGACATATTGCTTAACTAGCTTGAAAACGATTCTATGAAATTTAAAGAAATAGAAACATTTTAAAAGGTGTCAGCGTGTCGAAGAGTGACACTGGGCTGATAGGTACAGCCAGAGCACCTCACGCTGTCCACCCAGCTCCTCAACTGTGACTGCCGGCCAGCAAGGCAGTGCCACCGTCTTAGAGAAGCGCTTACAATCTGGACTTGATTTTTAATGAAGAAGGTCACAAAAAATCCAAATGGCAAACCCAGATGTATTTTCTGTATGCATAACATCGAACACCTCTGACAAAGGTTGGCCGCATTCCCAGAAAGTCTATTTCTCCCCTCCCGTCCTGTAACTGACATGGCACTGACAGGGGCAGGGGGCGGGGCACCACTGATGCACAGCTGCGATCTACTAAATGTTTTCTCGAAACTGCCTCCCCAGGTCAGCAGCCCATCCCCAGCCTATTTAGAATTTCACTGAATAAACGTTTAATAACATAAGCAAAAGTAAAAACTCAGAAATCCAAATTCAAGCCATAGGGGAAAGAATTCCTCAAGTGACTCCAGAAGTAGACGTCTCCATTGTTTCCTCATTGATAAACCTGGAGAGGTCAGTGTGATATTGATCCTTTATATCCTAAACTTTTGTGCTACAATATTTCTTTTGATCATCAGTTTAGAGTCCAGAGTATTTTGCATAATCTTAAATGCCGAAATTGTTTCTTAAATGCTTAGTAAAATTACTGGTGATGTTCATTCATTCACCTCACTGAATAGGCAGGAAGCTCCCTGAGGACAACGGCTTCGAGGGCCTTATCTTTTAATGAGCCCTCCCAGCCCCAGTCCAAAGACTGCTGCGAGCCGAGGCCCTCAGAAACGTTCCGTGCGGGAACAAAGGAAAAACCGTGTTTCCGTTGCTCAGAAAACGTTTTATTCTCTGCTGGGTCAGTAGGCAAAAGGAATGTTCTGATGGCAGTAGGGCTTAACTATTCACCTTAAAATCTGTTTTCACAAAATGCAAAACCTCTGTGGTGTGCGGAAGGAAGATGATTGCACAACTGGCCTGTCTAGGTAGGTCACAAGTTCTGGGTCACAAGGTCTAGGTCACCGACGACTCTCGGGACCACTCTCTCCTGCAGGCGTCGCTGGCCTTTGCAGGGCCGTGAGAGAGGAAGTGGACTCTGATCTTCCGTTCAGCCAGGAAGCTGGGCCCCGCCGGCTCACCTTCCCTGGGTGCCTGCGCAGGCTCTCGCGCCGCAGCGGCTTTCGGAGGGTGTTGCGCGCCCTGCGCCAATTCACTCGAAGGCGCGCGCCCCGGCCACGGCGATTGAGCCCAGGGACTTATCTGGGAAGGAGCTCCGGGCAGGCCCGGGCGCCAGGCTAGAGCGGTGGGCTCGCCTGGAAAGGCCTGGGATCCCCTGAGAAGGGATACGGAGTAACCGACGATGAGCCTATGGGGCGCAGCCGGCAGTACCGGAGCAATGGAGGGGGAAGGGAGTGAGCGGAGGCGCAGCAGGAAACGCCCGGGTCTCGGCGGGCAGGGTCGGTCTGGGGGCGCTATGGAGGGGAAGGACAGGGCGGCGCCCGGCTGGGGTGCCGGGCTTGCTCACCTCGCGCTGGCGGCGCGCCCCGTAGGGAGTTGCGGGGAGGGGAGCAGAATCCGCGGGCCTTGGGATTCCGGGACCGCCCTCTCCGGATCCAAAGTCGGCGGCGAGCGGCAACGACGGCTAGAACCGCAGTGGCAGTATGAGAGCGGCCGCCGCTGCTCCACGCTTGCGGACGTGCGGCCAGCGGTGGCTGCTCTGTCTGCGCGCGCCATGGGGGCGCCGTGGGGCCCGGTGGCCTGCCGGCGGCGCCGAGCGCGGGGTCTGCCACGGTCCGCTTCAGCACTGGCGGTCGCTGGCCTGGTGTGCACAGTCCTGGTCGCCTACGCCTGCTGGGGGCAGCTCCCGCCGCTGCCCTGGACCTCCGACGCCCCTCCTCGGCCAGTGGGAGTGCTGCTGTGGTGGGAGCCCTTCGCTGGGCACGGTAGGGCCACAAGGCCACCCCCCGACTGCTGGGTGCGCTTCAACATAAGCGGCTGCCGCCTGCTCACCGACCGAACCACCTACGGGGAAGCTCAGGCTGTGCTTTTCCACCACCGAGACCTCGTGAAGGGGCCCCTGGACTGGCCCCCGCCCTGGGGCGTCCGGGTACGCTCGGCAGAAGAGCTGGAGCTGCGGGTGTCGGACGCGGAGACTGCCGAAGCTCTGACCGCGTCGGGCCCCAGGCCCCCGGGCCAGCGCTGGGTGTGGATGAACTTTGAGTCGCCCTCCCACTCCCCGGGGCTGCGAAGCCTGGCAGGTAACCTGTTCAACTGGACGCTCTCCTACCGGGCTGACTCAGACGTCTTTGTGCCTTACGGCTACCTCTACCCCAGGACCCATCCCAGCGACCTGCCACAAGGCCTGGTCCCCCCGCTGGCTCGGAAACGGGGGCTGGTGGCCTGGGTGGTGAGCAACTGGGATGAGCGCCAGGCCCGGGTCCGCTACTACCACCAGCTGAGGCAGCACGTGTCCGTGGACGTGTTTGGCAAGGGCGGGACCCGGAGGCCGGTTCCTGAAATTGGGCTTTCGCACACGGTGGCTCGCTACAAGTTTTATCTGGCCTTTGAGAACTCGCAGCATCAGGATTATATCACCGAGAAGCTCTGGCGCAACGCGTTGCTAGCTGGGACTGTACCAGTGGTGCTGGGCCCCAACCGTGCCAATTATGAGCGCTTTGTGCCCCGAGGTGCCTTCATCCACGTGGACGACTTCCCTAATGCCTCTTCCCTGGCTGCCTACCTACTCTTCCTCGACCGAAATCCAGCAGTCTACCGTCGTTACTTCATTTGGCGCCGGAGCTATGCCGTGCACATCACTTCCTTCTGGGACGAGCCTTGGTGCCGGGCCTGCCAGGCTGTGCAGAGGGCTGGGGACCAGCCCCAGAGCATACGCAACTTGGCTCGCTGGTTTGAACGGTGAAGCCGTACACCCCTGGGTATAACCCAGGGAGGTCAAGTCATCAGCTTTTAGATCCTCTGCCGCGCATCGCCTTGAATGACCAATCACATAAAACTAAGGTTTTACTAACGGAAATAAAGGTGGTTTGCCAATGTAATTCAGCACAGAGACTGGGCGGGTAAGATCCAGTTCCGTTGTTAATGTTGTTCCGGCAAGTAGCAGTTGGGCTCTTTCTTCAGGAGTGAAGGGGGCCCTTCCTCGAGTTGTAACTAACCAGTGTAGAGATGAAGAAATTACTTGACTACAAGAAGCCATTGAGTCAGTTGTTCTGAATTTCCTCATCTGCCACAAGTCACATTTGTGGCCTGTGCTGAGTACAATGTCATACACACTGTTCCTCCTTTCACATTTCACTGGGCCCATGTGTAGCAAACCCCTGGTTTTAGAAGAGCCTTGCTGTGAATGGGACTGTGGCCAGAAGGGGTTCTTTCTCCTTGTTGGTGGAATTCCTCAAAGTCTCAGCTCCTAACAAAGGCGAGGGGGTCCTCCAAGAATCCATTGACCATGTTTGTTCCCCTGTCCTATGAATGGAAACAAGATGCTGGACTGTCCCTGGAGAAGAGTTAAGGTGAATATATGTGTACCTCTCTACACAAATGTATTCCTGAAAAGCTGCTTTTCAATCACATCCTGAATCCACATCCCTAGGGGTAGTTCAGTATTTAATAAAACCTTATGGAGAATCCCTTTACAATGTGAATAATCATGCCATAACTAATTTCTTCTCTATTTTTTCTATAACCTGGATTTTTAAAAACACATTAAAATTACAGATGTGAAAATAAATCAGAAGCAAACTTCTCCCCTCTTGCCAGAAACACAGACTCTGTTTACAGATAAAAAAGGAAGCCACAGTGCCACTTTCCACAAAATTACTTATGTTGTGTCTTCTGGACCTGAAATTTAAAGTGGAATATCAAACTTGTAGGGATGCAAACTTACCTGTCTGCAGAACAACGAAAGAGATTGTACTGTATTATGGAATCATCACCATATCTGTTAATAGCCGTGTTTGTTTCTGTCAGTTTCTTGTTAAATGTTTAGTTGCTAGGGAATGGAACTAAATTAGTGTCTGTGATGTTCCTCGTCTTTCGTTAAAGGTTAACCCTGCAATTCTCCTTGGGGCCAGCAGGTTTCCCTCCTAGTCTGCATAGTAGAACATAGAGCCTCACATTTCCAATGCCCTTGAGACTGGGCATGGGACCAAGTTTGAAAATACACCCGTTGACTTTAAAAGTGGTTTGCGCAGCATATTCAGTAGGTGTTACTGTGTGCCTGCTCTGTGCCAAATAACTGGGCTTGGGGTGCCACAGGAAAGAAAAAAATATGTAAGGCGATGTTCCCCTCTTTAAGGCTCTTAAAGTCTACCACTGCCAACAAGTAACCAGTGAACTTTGGTACATTAACTGACAGAACCTATTTGTTTGAAGTGACTTTCTTAGTGATATAGATCATAAATGAATTGCTAGAAAGCCAGTTGATTTACAGCCTGAAATAATAGTTTATATTTGTTTGATTTATTATATTCTTTGTGACTGACTAATTATTGTGGGTAGGGTCCAAGATTAATTAGGTTCACACAGGGTTCTGCCGTAAATAGTAATTTTGCATTTGACTACTACAATTAGCTGAATCATAGTTTTATTTCTGCATTTGTTGTAGACTTACTAAAGGCTCATTAAAATCCAGAAAGTGCGCCAATTCTCTTTATCCTTAAAAGAAAGCATTAAAATCTGTGAATAAAATGTCCTTATTAAAATACTAAAGCATGGATAGAATTGCAATGATAAAGTATCAGCCAGCCAATAAAGAAACAGGAAAAACTCTATCCTTAAAATGAGTATTTATGAGATATTGGCCAATGATCTTGGTTTTATTGGGAATCTGCATGGGGCAGTGAGAGAGAGTTTAGGTTTTGAAGGTGATCTGGCGTAACTTTGAATTCCAGCAGTGTGACTTCAGGCAAATTAGTAATAACCCTGAGCTTCAGCTCCCTAATCTGTGAAATGGGGGAGGAAAATACTTCAGAGCTCATTGTGAGCATTTCAGGAAATGAAATAGGTAAAGGTAGTCACTCAGTCTGTGAGGAAGAAATTTATCTATTTTTCCTTCTTTCCCTATAGTGATTTCAGGGTGTGTCCATATGCATTTACATGTTAAAATGAAATTTCAAGGTATGCTACAGAATATATCTGAAATAAAAAGGGCCTCCTATCATGTATCTCAAATGAATCCCTAAAGCTAAGCCTATTATTTCAAAAGTCATCGTTGCCATTTAGACTGAATTTGAATTTGCAGACTATAGACACACCTACGCTTTCTTCAGAAAAATTGTTGTGTCAAATAAATTTTAAGATTATCGGTAATTCTTAAAAAGATTATGAGGGAAAGAACTAAATCTTGTAAGATGATTTCTATCCTGTTTAAAAGAAATTAAAACATTAAAAAGCAGCGAATAAGGGTGTTAAATCTGTGATGGCAGTGCATGACAATGGCATTTTTCCAACAAATCTATGTGGCAATATGAATTAGCTCCGGCACGTGTGCCACATATGACAGCCTAACACACTTTCCTTCCCCCCTTAGTGGTTTTTCAGATTTTCTTATCTCATTGACTATGAAAAGCACAATCATCTCACAAACTGCTTTGGAGTTGAGATTTAATGTAAATCTACCCAGAATTTTAGCTTGATTTTAAGAATTGGAAGTGAAACGGAATTCCAAGCAAAAAAAAATTGTTTTGTTTTGGTTTTGGTTAAGTTACATAGTTAAATAAGTAACTATTATTTTATTAATGCTCTCCTTAGTATTGTCTGTTTAAAAGTAACCATTATTTATTAACTACTTAGCATGAGGGAGGTATACTTGCATTTTTATTTATTTGAAAGTTTTGGGTATACAACGGAGTATTTTTTAAGGCTAATCTCATCAAAGAGCAAGAGAAATATGGCAATTCATTTTATGGTATTTTATTTTTCGTATTCTAAATTGAGCAGGTTAAATTTTCACAAGCATTGATACAAAATGCATACAAGTGCATCATATAGATTTCAAAATGTCTTCTAGGATTGTCATGTCCTTCCTTTAACATATCCGCTTTTCTTTACACTTATTACAAGTTTAGTAGTTTTAGCACTTGATGACTCTAGTTGCGTGAGTGCCCCTGGATTGATGTTTGCATCAGGAAGGCAGTCTGACTCGCTTTCAGTATTCACAGGTTCTTCCAGTTTCTGAGCCCTTCCTTGGCAGTAATTTACAGGAGACAGGGTGGCTTCATGGAAAGAGCTTGCAATTTGGAGTCAGACCCTGGGTATGGGGTTCTGCCGCACTGTCTGCCCCTGTGGCCTTATTAGGCACAGCCTCATTAAACTCTGAGTTTTAAGCTTCCTCCTTTATAATGCACGAATGCCCCTACAAAACAAGGATTAAATTGTGATGATGTGCACCAGGGAGCTTTGTACACTGCAAAGTGCTATACAGTTATAGAATGCTCTACATTTTCAAGGCTCTAGGCCAGAAAGTACATATTTCAGATTTTGCAGGCCATACAGTCTCTGCTGCCACTACTCACCTATGCTGTTGTGGTACAGAATCAGCCACTGACAACACATAAACAAACTCGGTGACTGGGTTTGGCCCGAGTCATAGTTTGTCAGCTCAGGTCTAGACTTTTAGAGGTATAAGGAATTTGAGAACCTATATGACGGGGGTTTCTTAGAAGGGATTTAAAGATTGTAATTTAAAATTTTTAGAGGCAGATATCCCTGGGTTCCTAGACCGGCCCTGTAAGATCTCTTAATTGTCTTATATTGGGCAAATTACTTAAGCTTTCTGTGTTTTGATATTCATCGTTAATTGCAGGTAATCATATATAATTTATGGAGGTGTTGGGAGAATTAGATAAGACACACTTAAAGTACTCTGTACAGTGCCTGGCATGTAGGAAGCACCTGGAAGACATTAGCTGTGGTATCACCTGTCCCAGAAGAAGGAGGCGAGGTCCACACCCACTGTAGGACTCTCCTAAGGCTGCAGCAGTAGTGGCAGAACCAGCCATGCTTGTGCAAGTCACAACAGCTTTGAGCCTCCGTCCCTTGAACTGCAAAATGAGGGGGCTATACAACGTCTTCTCTTGGGACCAACAGTTCCAGTCGCTCTCATTGTACTAACTGGCACCCTAGGGCTTTGAGAACTAATTCACCTTCTAATGTGCCTTCCTTGCAGCCTGCAAATGACTTACTGCACGGCAGTAAATTGCCAGAAAAGCAGGCACCAGAGAGGGAGATGCTGGTTTAGTGTCACATACTTTAGATGTCAGGGAAGGGAGCCAAGTCCTCGGTAATTAGTGCCGTGAATAATTGCATCGAATATATTTCAAGTCATTCTTGATTATGTCTCAGGGACTTTTATGTGACACATTCTTATAATGAATTGATAATTTACGTGTACATGTTTGGGTTATTTTGACAAAATAAAGTAATGAGATGAAAAAGGACTCTGTGTTTATAATGTGTATACCCAGGCGTTACTGTGTTTCACCATGGCACATGGGGTTTTCTTGGTCATTGGGTTTCGTAAACTCATTGGTTCCAGGTTGGTAACGGAAATGTATCCTTCGCCGCCTCTGAGTCGCACCAGGTCCCACTCAGCTCGTCCTCTTGTCTTTCTTCCTGGTGACTCATCTCCAAGGGCATAAATTATATATACTCTTTCTATTTCCCATTTACTAAGTGCCCTGATGTCCCCTCTGAACCGTCTCTGGCTCCGTTCTACTAACTAAAAACATGCCATTTTTTACAGAGGTGGAATAAAGCCTGGGAACGTTATCATTGGTGGAAGCATCTTTCCTAACAGCTGGTGCTCAAATTGTTAAAGGGGAAACTAAGAAATTGGAGAAAACACTGAATATTTTCTCTGCTTTCCCTTCAACACACACATGCTGACATGCTCATTTCACTACAGATTTTGAAAAATGATGATGGCCAGCTGAGGGTAGAAGAGGAACAATAAATACAGAGGATTCGGTAGCAAAGGAGTAAACACAAAAGCAGACGATAACGTAGAACAGATGGCGACCACAGATGGGGAGTGAAGAGAAAAGTGGAAAAAGGAAAGACATTGGGGTAAGTGAGTAAGACGTGTTTGAAGAGAAAACAAGGTTAGAAAAAAATGGAGAGGGAAGACACAGGTTCAGTGACGGCGAGGGAGGTGGGAGAAAGGAGGAACACAGGCACAGAGAAGGAGCGCAGTGTGAAAGCCCCCGTTCAATGCCACTTTTCCAAAAAGAAATCTTTGTTCCAGCCTGAAACGCAGCATCTGTTGGTAAATGGAGAATGAAATCAAGAAGTCTGAACTCACTAACAGGGAAAGTCGGAGACTTACCGAGGAATAAACTAACATTTCAGCAGAAGTATAAAACTCTCTTGATTCATTACAACAGCTTCTTGAACTCCTATGAATGCTTCTTTTTCACCTTGGAAAAATTACATTCATTGCAGTTTTTTAAAAATCCCCAGTCGGCATACTTCAACTATACTAAATACCACCCTTAGGGAAATGTGTTTGTTTTAGATAGCCATAGTCACCAGTTGACTCCTTCAAGAATAGTCAAAGGACTCGGTACATTTAATACACTTAGTAGTTTCATGTGGAACCCTATTATAAAACTATTGCCAGTTAAGTTGTAAAGGGTTGGATTTTTGAGATCTTTGAATTAATGTTTTTAGAAATAATTGAATCTTACCTAAATCTACTGAAACATCATGCCCTGTTTGAACAGGAGTGCTAAAAATTTAATCTGAATTATTTTTAAAAGGGAGAGAAAGGGACTATTCAACCACAAACTCAAACACTGCTTCAGTGCCGTCTGTGGCCAGGACTAGCGATGCGCCAGGACTTGGGTGTATAGGTAATGCTCAAGCAAGGACTCTGCACTCAAAAAGTGTATGTTCTACTGGGAGAAACAGACTTGTTGACAGAAAATCCTGACATATTAGTGTTGCTGTAATAGAGTTATATATCATGGATGTATTAGATCATGTGCAGAATCACACAATTTAAGAGGAAAACAAAGCAAGCTCTCAGTAGAGCATCTGAGGAGTCAGAAGATTACATGTCAGGACTGAAATTCCTTTATCACAAACTAAGTCTTCTTCGTGTTCTTTCTGAAAAATACAAGTGTGATATTCTCTGGTCTCAACACTTATTTACCTGACTATTTTCACTAATTCTTACTTGAGAATATTTTCATTACTTTTTTTGGAGAGGGAGAAAGAGAGACAGACAGATGGACATCCGGATCGAACTGACAACCTGGGTATGTGCCCTGACAAGGAATCAAACCCACAAACTTTGGTCTATGGGACAACATTCCCACCAACTGAGCCACACTGGCCAGAGCTTTCTTAGTATACTTTTAAATGAGCATCTATTTATCATGCTCCATACATAATTGAACAGAAAATCCTCAGTAATTTAGATGCCATTTTCAGTTTCCAATTTTAAAAAATCCATTTTCTCCTTTCTTTTATACTTTTCTGTATTATATTTATTCTTTGCACCAGTCTTAACAGATAAACTCCCCTTGAAGTGCCCCCCACCTCCAAAAAAAGGAATGTCTTTACTCATTATCTCTGCCTCATTCTATTTGAAAACACTTTATTTGTCAGCAGTACTCTGGAGTGACTAATACAATTCTAAATTTTTTCATTATTTTATTAAAAAATCAAAATTATTATATAGCACTCTTGGAAATTATTCATACTCTGTTCCTTCTTGAAAGATTTATCAAGGCCCTTTATTGCCTAGGAATTCTGTAAGCATGTAGCATATACCACAAGCCACAATTATTTAGACATTACCTTTAGTAACCTGCCATTCTGCTTGAAATTCCATTTGCATTCTCTTGGGATTATGGTTATAATATACTGCTTTAGTTATTAAGTGTATTTGTCTATGGCTTACACTCTAAGCAGCGAGCAAGTTGCACTTAGTAAGCGAGGTTCAAGTTTATTTCTGTGTATTACAAAGTATCAGAATAGCAATTTTGTATTCTGCTTTCATAATTGCCAAAGTTGCTGAGTCATTCGGAAAAGATGATTAAAGATTTGGAATGACATTTCTTTATGTAAAAGTATGAAATGATAGGACAGTATAAAGCAGAGCATGAAAAACGAAGGGGAATTTTCTCATGGTCTTCAAGCATCCTCAGTCATCCAATACGTACTTTGCCAAGAGCTGGGCCCTGCTTCGTTCTGGGGATAAAGTGGCAAACACATAAATTTCAGGTCCTCGTGGTGGAGCTATATGGAAGAAAAAGAAAATAAACAAGTAACCAAGTAGATAAAATAATTTTCTCTAATATACAAGCACTCACTGTTCAGAATGATATCCAACATCTTTCATCTTTGCTGGAGCTCGAACAAGAGAAAATGGGTTCTGAACCCTAGGGCAGGAAAGACATTCCTCTAACAGGGAGAGAGCACGGAGGTCTCCCTCAGTGGGACAGGGAGCAGAGAAATGGTCGACTGTATTGAATCTGCTATCTGAACGGGCTACTTTGCCACATACTTTATCCCATTTTCCAATCACAACAGTCCTTGTGTATTAAGTTTTATGATCCCCATTTTATAGAATAACTAAGAGGCTGTGCTACTTGCTAAGGTTCACACAGCTCGTGGCTGCAGAGCTGGCGTTGATTCTCTTGGAGTCCAAGGCTATTGCTTTCATCGTGCACCGCCTGAGTTCAGGTGGATGGAATACTGCCATTCCAAATCTTTCAACTTGGCATAGGATTTTTAGGTACTTTCTTTTCCAGAAGTAAGAGGAAAGCCTATATGGTGGCTTTCACACCGTTTTTTTTCAGGAGGAAAATCTAATTTTCAAACAAAAGTGTATGTAGAATCGCAATGCAGGAAACAAGTTCGAGCAGAGCAGCCCCGCTGGAGCTGGGGTGCACCGCCAGAACCCTGCTGCCTGCTCCCCTCACTCACCCACGAGGAAACCCACCTCAGTGACTAAGCTCCACTGTGTCCTACGGACGGACTTGCTCTTTGTCCAGTGAATATTACCATAATGTCAGGCTAAAACAAGATTAGACTCAGTTACTTGGAATCTTGTCATATTTGAATTTTATCATGGTAAAAAAATCTCAGCTACTGTAACTCTGTTTGGGAAGACCTGACTGACCATCAACTCTGACAATAGGGCATGTTGAGGCAGAGTGATTTGAGGCATGAGTTCAGTAAGGGAGTCAGTGGGAGCTGAGTCCAAGGGACACTTAGAGGCTTACCTTCTCACTTCCTCATATTTATGTAAAGAGGTCTAAAGTTTGTAAATCTCAGGCCAGTATGTTACAGACTCCTGGTAATGCTCTTTCACATTATAGTTGCTAATGAACCATATCCCCCCATCTCAACCTCCAGACAGAGAAAATTAAAAGCTTTAATTGAATGCTTACTAAAGTGATAAATTTGGAGCCCTTCCTTGGAGTAACAAAGTGAGTAGACAATGCTGAGAGAATGAGACTTCATTTGTTATTCTGGTAGGCTCCAAGGCGGAGCTGGAATCCAGAGACAACTTCACACAGTAATGGGGGACACATTGACATGCAGGGAAAGAGGAGGAGCCTTGATAATGAAGGCAATATTTTGTCTCCCGATATGAGTTTAGGCAGTACTGCCCTCCACCCATGCTGTACCTGTCCCTAGGAGAGGTGCATGTACTATTCTAACAGGTTCTGTGATTAAATAAGTGGGCACACCTGTAACTAACACAGAAGGCAGTACCTTAAAGGAAATCTGACCATGGAGACCCACATGTGCCCTTGGCTACTGATCTTGGGCCTGGGGTCCATCCTCACACACCTTTTACACGCTTCTGTGGGGCCTGGGAACCCAGGACCATCCCTGACCTTCCTGCTGTAGCCCCTGGTATGCTGCCGCATCACAGCACTCAATTCAGGAAATGCATATGGGGCGAGAGCAGGGCTGCTTCGTGCACAAGGCCCAGGAGGCACAATGCCTAAGGCTCACAGTACTTTTGGGGGTGCTTGAAAATGTTTTAATTTCTTTTAAAATCAGAAGATAAAAAAATTTTAGATAAAAGTGATCTAATATATAATATTAATATGTTCATTAAAAATTTTCTTGAGGCTAGTGAATTAATTTTTTTACATTTAAGCATCATTGGTATACAATATTATATTAGTTATATTGGTTTCAGATGTACAATATAGTGATTGGACATTTTTATGCCTTACAATGTTATTACTCCAGTAATTCTAGTAATTATCTGTCACTGTGCAAGCTTATCACAATATTATTGACTGTATTTCCCTTCACCCTTTTCACCCATCCCCTGCACCCTCCCCTCTGGTTCCCATCCCTTTGGTCTCTGCTTCTATGAATGGATAAAGAACATGTGGTATAGATATACAATGGAACTTAGCAGCAATAAAAAAGAATGAAATCTTGTCATTTGTGACAACATGGATGGACCTAGAAGGTATTATGCCAAGTGAAGCTATTGTATCAGACAAAGACCTAAAACATATTCATTTTTATACCATCTGAGTTGTGAGATAAAATGTTTAATATTTAAAAAAATATTGAAGAAGGTGCCCAAGGTAAAAGTACTTAGGGCTAAGCAAAGTCAAAATCTACCCTGTGCTCCTTGGGGTGGGGCTTCCCGCTTGAGGGGGCTGGGATTCCCCAGGGAAAGAGAGTGCCCGGGTGAGGGAAGTGCAACCCTACTGGCCAGAGAACTAGGGAGGAACTAGAAAATAGAGAATCTCTCCATTGTAACCATTTTCCTCTTGTTTTATTTTGTACATCTGTAAGGAACCTTAAATCCATTCTGGAGAACAAAGGGGGTCCATGTAGATAAACAGAAATACCTGGGCAGCACAAAATATTCAATGCTTGCAAGGTCAGTTCTCCAGAAGGAATTACTTGACCTCTAGCGCATTCACTGCAGACCAGGAGGTGGGCAATATGTTTGAAAAGAGTTCCATTGCAGTGGTTAATTTATTAACCGCCGAACGGGCTACTTTTAACGGGTTCAGATTTATAACAACAACAAAAATTATTGTTGAAATAATTTTTAATTGTATTTTTCTTCACTGATAAGATTCAGATACCAATGCTTGGGACCGCAGTTAACATCCAGTACATGATGGGGATTTTCTTTCTCTGGACATTTTAACAATATATTTCTCACAGTTTGTGTTTTAAAAAATGGGAGAACAAGACTGTTCATGTTAAAGATTAAAGAAGAGTAAAGAGGCATGATAACCCAGTGCAATGAATTATGCTGACCTAGCTGTACTCTGGATAACAAACAAAATTATTTTAAGGGGCATTTGAGGACAAATGTCAAAATTAAACAACAGTGTTTAATTCATGTTAAATTTTGTGATTGTATTGTGGTTTTATAAGAGAATGGGAAGATCTTTTTGTTCTTAACAAATACATACTAACATATTAGGGGTCAAAGGCCATGGTGTCTACAACTTCTTTGTAACTGGGTCAGAAAAATACATACATATAAAGAGAGAAAATAGTGAAGCAAATTATGTCAAAATGATAACTGCTGAATCTTGGCGAAAGGTTCTTTGCTCTAGTCTTGCAACTTTCTGTAAATGTAATATATTTCAAAATAAAAAGTTAAAAAGTGAGACTGTTCAAAATTAATTCAGGAAGTATTGTTGAAATAAGTTCCAAAGTGTAGGAGACCGTTCTGCACGGCGTGGCCCCGGCTCCCACTCGGAGATGCACAGGACCCACGCCCACAGATAGGTGCTCCCGTGGGTAATCAGGCCTGCAATATGCCTAGGCTGCTTCGAGTCTTGCTTTTTGCTAAAAAAAAAACCTCCCTCACCCAGATTTGTGGCAAACATTTATTGCAAAATAACTTCCTAAAATCCATGCTAGACCTTCCTAGGACCAGTGTAACTGGTCCAACCACTTTTCCCTTTTCATTTGCAAATATCCCTCTTCTGTGATGGTATTAGTGGTATTGGCTCCTTTGTTTTCTGTAAAAGGTAACCACCTAAGCCAACCTGTGCATAGTAAATGAGGACCACCTTGTAATGTGCAGAGAAACCCAATAAAGGCTGGTCATGGTGGAGGCCGAGGCTTTTACTCCCCGTGAGAGAAAAGCCATGGTGTCCCTTTTCCTCCACAGGACTCTAGTCCATGTGAATATCTCATTTCATCCATAATGACACGGACACTGCGGGCCGGTGTCTGCATCACAAAGAAGACAACCCATTGATGCGCTCGTTTCACAGATGTTCCACCATCTACACCTGTGCCTGGGGATTAATTATGTACAAGTAGAAACCATGGATACTGAACAAATTAGCTGATCTGAACATGTCTGTATTGTAGATTGTCATTATTTGTAGGGTTTCCCTAATAAAAATCATTAAAACATTTGAGCTACAGCTGCTGGACTGAATAATGAAAAAACTGATTTTGTAGTTGACTTGCAGAATGAGTTTAATTTTTTAATTGTATTTTTCTTCACTGATAAGATTCAGATACCAATGCCTGGGACCACAGTAGACACGAAATACGTTTTCAGTGAGTGAATATTATATTCTTATTGAACAATGCTAGCCTAGGTTTCCTCCCAAATAGAACGTGAGATAAGGGCTTGGATGCAAGTAGATTATGTTGGGAAGTATTTGTAAGGAACAGTGGAGAGGGACTGGTGAGACAGTAACAGGGAAGAATGAAGCCAACCAGACAATGCATTATTAAGTTGATCGCCACTGTAGCATCTGATGCTTGGTCACACAAGGACCCTCTGTGAAGCCACAAAATGCACCGCAAAGTTATCTGCCTGATGAATGTTAGAGGGAGTGTTTATCCACCCTTTTCTACCCAGCGTTGGCCCAGGGTTGCCCCCATGAGGTGACTGAATCCCTGGGACAGAAGTCAGAGTTGCACCGTACAGCTGAGGTTGGTTACAGCAATGGCTGGAAATAAAATGTGGGCAAAGGGAAAGGTGAAGGGTGTCACAAGACAAGAGCGATCTAGGATTAGCAACACCACAAGCCCGTATGTGCACGTGAAGTGATTTGACACAAGACTGAAAATATAAAATACGGCAACAGTTATATTAAATTTATTTTTGTGAAATTTGTCCATCATACATTCTTATGATAACAATTAATCATCCAGTTTTTATTACACGCCAAACGCTGTACAAAGCATTATTATTGTTACTTCATTTACTCCTCACAACAACCTTGGGAGGTACC
>PVKM010029111.1:0-17938 GCA_004027735.1 Carollia perspicillata | reverse complement strand
GTTTTATGGTTTCAACCACAAATAAACATTTATGAATATGTCTACTCTACCAACCTGTTTTTCTAATGAAGAAATGAATCAATAAGGATTAAGTGAGCTGAGGATGTCGACAGCATAGTGGCCAGAGGACCTCCAGTTCTCTCCCCTTCAAGCTACAAGTTGGGCAGCTGTAACTCAACAAAAGAGTCCCCCTGCTCAGCACACAAACACACCTGAGGGACCCGCTCACTGAGACATCTGTAGGTGGGTGTATCCGGGATCAATCAGCCCGCACAGGCTGGATGAAGGACAGAGATGGGAGCCGCACACACAGTCTCCAGGGCTGGCCGTGACCCCAGCAAACACCACAGCAGTGAAGGGTTGGGTGCCACCCCACTGGGCAAACTAGCGGGGCAGAGGCAGCTACCAGGCCTGGGTGGCCAGTACTCATTGAGACTCAGCCCAAGGTCAGGGGCAGAGAAGCAGTTCAAAGGGTGGAAAGATCCCACCTATCACCACCCTCAGACCAGCCAAGCCCCGGTAGGAAAGTCCTCATTCAGCAGACCGCAGAAGCGCAGAAACGACTTTCCAGTCTAAGTGGGCTGTACTCACTGCGGCTAAACCCACCAGAAAATACAGAGCGCAGATGCCTGAATCTGCTCCTTACTCCCCGCCCCCCGCGCCCCCTCCCCTCGCAGGAGAGCCTGAAGCAGCCAGGACACCTCAGACAGGACGCGAGGCTGGCAGCTTTGGGCTGCAGGAAGTCAACACTGGGAACACACAGTCCAGGAGACCCAGGGCCCACCACACCCCGCCATGGGCGTGGTGCCCTGAGACTGAGGCAACTGAGTGTGAAGAGGGCACCTCCTCCTCGGGGGACACGGGAAATTTTCCATGGTGGAGGCGACACCCCCCACAAAGTTCCCAGCAGCCCCAGTTGTGCAGGTAAGAGAAAACAGAAACTTGTGCTACCAGAAAACAAAGGGAGACCTTTACCTATCGTCCTATCAACCAGTTAAACGGTTGAGTCAAATGTACTTAAAAAACAAAGATTTTATCCCCACATTTGCCCAAGCAGATCTATAATCTTTTAAGCACAATAAATAACCAAAGTAACAAAGGAGTTCAGAAAGAAAGTGAAAAATCTTCAAAAAATAAACTTAAGGACATGGAAGGCTGTGATTTAAATTACAGAGAATTCAATAACATGGATGGATATTGAGTATTGTGCTAAGCCAAACAAAGTTAAGTCAGATGGAGATCAAAAACTATACGATTTCACCAATATGTGGGATACAGAAAGCAGCAAATGAACACAGAAACAAACTCATAGACACAGACAACAGTATGAAGGAAGGTTGGCGGAGGGGAGGGGCGTGGGGGAGGATGGAGAGGGCAAAGGGGGTTGAATGCATGGCAACAGCAGGACACCGGCTTCTGGGTGCTGCGCACAGAGCAGTGTACAGACGCTGTATTAGGGAATGGTACACTTGAAACTTATACAATGTTATTAAACCGTGTTGTCCCAAAACATTTATTTATTTTTTAAAAAGAAACAGTTGAGTTTCAGGAATAAGGCATTAGTTTAGCACTTACTAAGGAAATCAATACTCATTGGTACAAGCAAGACTTTGGGGTGACTTGGAGCAGACAGAGACTTCAGCCTCTTAGTTTTCACTCGGTTCCCAACACCTAGAATGACACCCAGTGCACGGCATGAACTTGATGTAATTTGTTTGAAACAAAATGAATAAATGGAGACAAACGTTACAATAAACAGAGTAAGAATGAATCTTATTTCTTTTAGAATGACATAAATGATTACAAAATATAGTGAGGCATATAACATTTAAAATAATCTTAACAGCTATACAAGAGCTTATGGTCTAGCTAAAAGAGTACAAATGAATCATTTCTTCTGTTTGGTTTAGTGATAATATTGTTTTGAGAACATGTCAAAGATGTCAAAATAGGCTTTGCAATGAGTAGCAATTGGGAAAATTGGATTTACAAATAGATAAAGTAGGTGAAGTTCTATTGCTTGCATATATATAAGTATCATATGGAATAAAATGTCAGAAAACATCACTTTCAAAATTGTGAGCCTTAATTACAAGGGATTGTCAATATTAAAATTATTTTATGAAAAATATTTCTTTTTTCAACTTTGTTAATTGTGTAAAATGACGCACAAAGCTAGTTCGTTGACGGTGTAGTTTGAACCTTTACAAAAAGTAGCACCAAGTGCCTTAGCATTCAATTGCATATTTATCAACAGAACTTGGCAATAATCTTTGTGAATGTCTTCCCAGATGAGAGAATGTTTTTAGAAGTGGTATTATATCAAGAGTCAAATCTTGAATAATTGATTATTTTATAAACTGAAGAAGGGTGAGCTAACAGGTGCAGGGTAATGCTATTCAGTGTAGTAGTCTATGTGGAACAAATGTATGTGCAAATTATAATAAAGTTTAAAAATAAAAATTCAAATTATTATCCTATAAACAGCTTTATAATTTTTTAAGAGAACTGTATCACACTTCAGAGTAATTTTTTTCACTCAGTAGTAGTCTTGCAAAACCTATTAAGTGTGTCTTCCGAATAAGGGGCTCGTTTCTGGATAATATGAGAAGATGGAAGAATTCAATGAAAATGACTTGTTGCCATCTGCGCTGTGAGCTTATGTGAGCTTATGTGCTGCAGAGATTTCTTATAATATTATTAATTAAAATTGTTTTTAAAATACTTCACTTTGTAAGATGACAAAATGAAAATATGGGTAAAACTGGACCCTGCAGGGAATGATTGATTCTAATTGAAGTTTAGGAAAATGTTTAGTGAAACAGGTATCATTTGAGGTAGGCCTTAACACGTAAGTCAAATTTAATACAGACAGAAATTCAGGATAGATACAATTCAAATTAATGCATGCTCTAAAATTTCAATACTAGCTATCACAAGTAGATAGGAATTAGCCTAATTTTGAAAGAAATGGAAATCACATTATTAAATTATCTCAAAAGTATTTTTCAAAAAATTAATACTTCACTTTATTTTTTGAAACTTTATAAAGCAATAATAAAGATATGTTTTAAAACTTCTGTATGGAGCCCTGGCTGGTGTGGCCCAGTGGACTGAGCACTGGCCTGTGAACCAAAGGGTCACCAGTTTGATTCCCAGTCAGGGCACATATCTGGGTTGCAGGCCAGGTCCCCAGTGAGGGGCACACGAAAGGCAACCACACATTGATGTTTCTCTCCCTCTCTTTCTCCTTCCCTTCCCCTCTCTCTAAAAATAAATAAATAAAATCTTTTTTAAAACCCTTTTATGTTGAAATTATTCATTAAATGTTGGAGCTGGCTGCTGATTTTTAATCTCACTCTAAAGGACTGATCTACAAATTTTCTATAGTCTCTTTTATTACTCTGTTTCTTACAGGCCAATCTTTGTGCACTATTACCTTTTGAAGGATTTGGTCTCAGATTTTTTAAAAGACTAGAGACCGACTAAAAATTCTGATACTGTACTTCATTATAGACCGTGACCACCTCTAGACCAGCCATGGTAATTTATGCCCACTCGCTCAATCCCAGTCCACACAGTGCAGTCATAAACACCTCTCAGCGACTCCCCTGGGGGTAAGAAAATAGTCTGAAAAAGGAGAAAGGTGAACAAAAGGGACATGTGAACTGGAATTGCTAAGAATATCAAGGGCCAACTTGAGATTAGGGCAATGGAATGAAAATGACATCATTCTCACAAGTATATGTTTTTTCCTGCCCACAATCAGCTGCTTGGATCCAGGCAGTTATTGTAAATACAACAGAATGTTGCATTTAACCAGACTTTAGATTGGACCAAAGTATATAACCTTGCAATAATAGCAGGTCAGGGAACTGAGGCTGTGCGCAACAGACCATGGTGAATGAAATAACTATAATCACTGTTTTACAAATTTTGACATCACTGACCTTGCCTTTCTCCATGCCCAAGATCAACATCAGTTTCAGAGCATTTGTATCTAGGCCCCCAAAACAGAAGTCATTTTTTCTTTACTTTTAAAATTAGTATCTGTTTCTGTAGGAAGTGAGGGAGAATTGGGTGTTAGTGCTTTAGGGGAGCACTCAATTTGTTTGTGTTCTTTGTATATGTAACCCACACTAAATTTTACCAATAAAACCTCACGTTTTCACATAAAAAACCAAAAAAACAAAAAAGAACCTTATCATGAAGGACTTTTAGATAAGGGTTTGGCCACATGAAGCAAATGTGCCTTTAGTCAAGATGATTTGACTATTTTCTAGCAAGCTTCTTGGCAGAGAATGGCAAGCTGTTAGTGCTTGAAGTCAATGGAAATTTCAATTCTTTCCTTTGTTTCACAAAACACAGATTTGTTTTCATCTCAAAGCAAATAAATGAGTCAAATAAACAGGTCAAGACAATGTCACTTTTTGTGTTTGAGGACAATGTGGATCTAAATGATTTAGATCTAAAAGATCTTTCCAATGATTAGATCATTGCCAAGGTTTTATTTAGAGTCCTAGCAACCCCTCACTGGGAGTTTCCAGTAATAAGCCATGGCATTCGCTCTCTTAGCCAGACAGCCAATCTCCTCTACTGGCTTTATCTCCTCGACGGCAGCACTAGCCCATCCATTGGCAAAATAAGCACACATTGAAACACATGTTCAATCTACCAAATGGTGGGGGGTGGGGGGTGATTTCACTACTCAAAAGGAACTTCAGTTTTCAGAATGAAATCTACTAATGCAACAAGAAGCGGGAAAAAGTTTCCAAAAACAGAAGGGACCAATGATCTATCTTTCAACAACTAAAAGAGAGATGGCCTGAGGGAAGGAGATCAATAACAACAGGATCAAAGGATGTTTTATAGCTTGCCTCAGAAAACTTCGACATAGAGGCAGCATATTTGTCAGAAAGAAAAAAATTATCCTAGAGATAAAAAAAACTTATTTCAGAACAAAATATACAGGTGGTACACAAAAGTGGTTATCAGGACAACCATTTCAAATTGAACTTAAGCCCTGGCTAGTGTGGCTCAGTAGATAGAGTGCTGGCCTGCAAACCAAAGGGTCATGGGTTCCATCCTCAGTCCAGGGCACATGCCTGGGTTGCGGGCCAGATCCCCACTAGGGGGTGCACGAGAGGCACCACACAATGATGTTTCTCTCCCTCTCTTTCTCCTCCCTTCTCCTCCCAAAAAATAAGAAGTAAAATCCTTCTTAAAAAACTGAACTTACTAGTCACCTCAAATACCTAGTTAAATACTTTTACTTTTTTCCATTTGACCAGGAGTAGTTTGTTTTGAAGTATGACATGAGGGAAAAATTGCCATTCGGGAGGTAAAAAGAAAAATTACAGCCAGTTTTAAATACCATCTCCTAGATGAATGGCCTTTTTAATTATGCAAAGTATGCCCAAAAGCCCATAAAAGGAGCACTGAGGCAGAAGAAAGTTAAATGCTTCTGCATATTTAAGTGTTATAATGTCTGTGCTTTACTCTTAAATACGTCAGCATAGACAGTGGGACATTATGTATTAGTTAGGCTAAAAAGCAGCCCTGGCAGTCAGATGCTCTCAGCAGGATTTCACAGTGAAGTGGTAGAAGGGAGTGGAGGAAGACAGCTAGAATTTTATTTTAAAAAGCCCTGCACTCCAGAAATAACTGCTCTAAGCACTTTGGTGACCTTATCTGATCAACAACAGACATTTTGTTAATTAGCCTGATGGTGAAATTCGCAATTATCAGTATAAATGAAATGACAAATAGACTCTCACCAGTAAAAATAGAACTATTTAAGATATGTGGATTCACTAAAATCCTTTAGAACAATACACAGGCCAAATCCAGCTCACCTCAGTTTCAGTATGACCTATAAGCTGACAATATTTTTTACCATTTTAAGTGATGGAAAAAAATTGTAAAGAATATTTTCTGATGTAAAAATTATATCAAATTAGATTTTAGTGTCCATAAATAAAGTCTTATTAGAACACTGCCACGATCATTTGTTTATATATTTTCTGTGGCAGGGATCAGCAAATATTTCTGTAAAGGGTGAGATGGCGAATAGTTTAGGCCTTATGGGGCATACCGTCTCTGTCACAGGTACTCAGCTCTGTTGTTAAAGGTAGATGTCTACAGGCAACGCAGAAACGAATGAGTGTGGCTGTGTTCCAATGTGAGTTTATTTATAAAAGTAGATGATGGGCAAGATTTGGCCAGTGGTACATAGTCTGCCGAATCCTGGCCTATGGATGCTTTTGAAAAAAAAAAAAAATGGCAGAGTTCAGTAGTCACAACAAAGACCATGTGGCCTCCAAAACCTAAAATCTTTTGCATCTGGCTCTTTACAGAAAAAGCTTGTTAACCCAACTCTACAGCATAAATTGTATGAGAGCAGGGACTTTATCTTGTTTTTCTTGTCTTATAACTATAGTCCTAAAATTTAGACCTATGCCTGGCACATAGTAGTCATTTGTAATTATTTGTTGTTTGACTGAATGAACACATACATATGAAGGGGGATCCCCCCAAAATCAAATTATCTTCTGAAGGGTGGGCCCCATGTAGTACAGGCCCCCTGCTAGGTGAGTGTCCTAGGAATCTCTCTGTATCAGTGTGCCAGCTGGCATTGTCGTGAGGGGCTGCATTCAGCTTCACTGAATTTTTTTGAAGACACAGTATGTTTTCTCATTTCATGATGGGTGATTTATGAGCGCACCTGCCTACACCACACTGAGTGTTCAGCAGTTTTTGAAGAAAAATGGCAGGACCTCCATGCCCCACCCTCCCTATTCACCTGATCTCACCCTGCGTGACGCTTTTTGTTTCCCTGAATGCAAAAAGTTCTCAAAGGGAAATATTTTGCCTATGTGGAAGAGGTGAAACAAAAAACAGCTGAAGGCAAAAAAGGCATCAAATTCAAGGAGATTAAAAACTGTTTTGAGCAATGGGAAAAATGTCCTGATAGGTGCATTGCATCAAGTGAAGAGTACTTTGAAGGTGACTGAAGTTTACACATGTAAGAATAAATACACTATTTTTTATAAATAAAAAAATTCCAGGTTTTGGGGGGTGCCCCCTTGTATAAACTTACTGCACCTGAAAACTCACCGTTCCATCATACATCCCTTTCCGTTTTGGGAACAGCCTAGGGTTCTGCCTTCTAGTGACATTGAAACTTGTCTCCATGTAGCTTGCACCCAAGATCCCAATTATGTGCTCCTTCGCTACTTACAAAAACTTAATCTGTGTTCCACTCACAACTTATTCAAATATTTGATGATTCTCATGCTCCTTGAATTGTTTCTTGTGACTGAATCATGTACGGTATCTTTAATGCTATAGTTCCACAATATGTTTTTGAGTTCCTTAGAAAACCAGCGACCCCTCATGAAGATTAGTAATCCACAAATTCCTTGTTTGTTTAAAAAAAGAAAAAAACTAACCATGAGATTAGGGACAAAGGGTCAGTGTTGTCAAAATCTGCCAACGTGCCACTTTGTCACAGGAACATGTGGCAGTACAGAGCTTTATACTTCTTTGAGTTTCCAATAAATGAAATGATTTGCCAAATGCTGAAAACTATTATTATATGAAGAATTTATCCCCCACGCATAAAAGTTCTACTCATCTCAGTTTTGTTCTCTATATCCTATTTAAAAATTATCCATATATCTTTCTAAACTTTGAAAAGATATAAAATTATTCCTGAATAACTGATTTGATTAAGCAAATTTGTTCCTTTGACAAGTCATGCTCAATTGGTAAGTGAGAACTAGCAATTTTTAGTTACTTTAATTTTCTCATTGGCATTTGTAAAGGTCCCGCTCCTAGAAGAGCATTATGCAACCCTGCAGTTGCCTTGATTTCAGTTCCAGTCTAGAAACATTCAGCCTATTTTTAGTTGCATTCCAGACCCTATAAGCTACATTCAGTGATTTACTTAGCCATTTATGTCATTCTCCTAACCTCCTCTCCCCTGAGGTTCTCCCATGACTGAAGGACAATTTTAAGCTACTTTGCTGTGTCCTATTACAGTGAACTGAGACAGATGGTAGCATTTCTAACATAATGAGATATCTTTAATATAATTTTGCTGTTAATCAATGTATCTTTTACAGCAGATGGGCCACTGTGCAATATGATTAACCAATATATTGAAAAACTCACCTGGATAGCTAGATGGAATTGCAGATTGTTTGAATCTAATGGATGCCAACTGTAGTCTCTGGGCCTCTAGTGAACATGGATTCTTACAGTAGCCTTGACTTTGGTTCTGCTTCCAGGAGAGGAGGCTCTAGTGCTTTGTAGGTTCTCTTTCTATACTAGGAGACAAGCAAGAAGGTGGGGGACAGTTTACTCCAAATGACCCTAATCTTGGAAACTTACTAATGAGAGCTCAACTGTAATTGACTGTTTGGCTAGAAATTATGTTCCCACTTCCCCCATTTAGAAACACTTTCCACAGACCCTAGAAAATCAAACTGCAACTTAAAAGTTCAGAAATAATCATGACCATCAGTAAGAATGGTAGAAAGAATGCAGACATTAGATCAGGAAACACCTGAAGCTAAACCTTTCTTTCTGCATTTGCTAGTTCTGTGATAATGGGAATGTTTCTGCACTACTCTGGATTTCAGCTTCTTCATCTGTAACATTGAGTCAGCCACCTTGCAGGGTAGCTGTGAGGATGATGCTATGAAACTAATACAAAACACCCAACAAATGTTAGTTCCCCTCTTTGCCAACAAATGTAGAATGATCCCCTTCTCTGAGTTCTACAGAAATCAAAAATAAAGAGTGAGGGGAGTGGTTCCTAGGAGTTAGGACTTTCAATGCTAACACCCTGGGCAAACCAGGACATGTCATTCAAAGGGTTGCATTTGATAAACTATTCCAAGTACTAAACATATGGCTATTTGCTCCTTCTTAAAGTTACGAATACTATTTGTTATTGTTTTGTGAAGCAGAGTTGAAAAATAGGTGCTCATTAGGTTGATCATTTATTTTCAATCACATAATTGAAGAGTGTAACTGCTTTTACATTAGTGATTTTTTATGGGACACTTGGAGACTCTGGAAACATTTTAGGTTATCATAACTGTGGGTTGTGGGAGAGTGCTCTTGGAGTCCAGTGGCCAGAGGCCAGTGATGCTGCAGCAGACTCTACATGCCCAGGAGAACACTTCCTCTCTTCTATTTCCTCTTCTCCTCTCTCCCACAACAAAGACTCATCCAACCCAAAATATCAATAGAACTGAGGTTGAGAAACACCATTTCTACAGGCTAAATGGTCCCTATTCTCTCTATACATCTTTATAAATATACATAAAAATAGCTCACACCAAACATTCATAGAAAAATTAATACCTACCCTTCTCAAACTATTCCAAAACATTGAAGAGAAGGGAAGGCTCCCAAACTCATTTGACAAGGCCAGCATTACCCTTATACCAAAACTGGCAAAGACACTATTAAAAAAGAAAAGTATAGGACAACATATGTCCCTGATGATCAAAGATTCAAAAATCCTCAACAGAATATAGCAAACTGAATTCAGCAATACATTAAAAAGAGTATACATCATGATCAAGTGGGATTTCTTCCTGGAATGCAAGGCTGGTTCAATATCCACAAAACAATATGACACACCACATAAACAAAATGAAGAATGAAAATTATATAGGCACACTAATAGATGCAGAAAAAGCATTTCACAAAATCCAACATCCAGTAATGATAAAAACCCTCAGTGAAATAGGAATAGAGGGAACATACCTCAATATAATAAAGGCCATATATGACAAACCCACAGCTAATATCATACACAATGATAAGAGCTGAAAGCTTTTCCTTTAAGATCATGGTCAAGAAAAGGATATATACTTTCACTAGTTTTATTCTTCATAGTATTAGAAGTCCTAGCCACAGGAATCAGACAAAAGATAAGTAAATAAAAGCATCCAACTTGGACAGGAAGAAGTTCAACTGTCATTATTTGCAGATGACATGATACCAAATATAGAGAAGTCTAAGGATTCCCCCCCACACACACACACAAAAAACCCTACTAGAACTGATAAATGAATTCAGTATAGTAGCAAAATACAAAATTAATATTTGGAAAGTGGTTGTATTTGTATACACTAATAAAAAACTATCAAAAGAGAAATTAAAAGCAATCTTATTAATAATTGCATCAAAAAGAAAAATACCTAGAAATAAATTTATACAAAAAGGCAAAAGCCTTGTCTTCCAAAAACTATAAGACACTGAAGAAAGAAGTTAAAGAAGATATAAATAAATGGAAAGATATACCATGCTCATGAGTAGGAAGAATTAACATTGTTAAAGTATCTATAGTATCCAAAGAAATTGACAGACTCAATGAAATCCCTATCAAAATGCTAATGGCACTTTTCACAGAACTAAAACAAATAATCCTAAAATTTATGTGGACCCACAAAAGACCCCAAATGCCTAAAACGATCTTGAGAAAGAAGAACAAAGTTTGAGACATCACGTTGCCTGGTAACAATCTATACTATAAGGCCATAGTAATCAAAACAGCATGATACTAGCTTTAAAACAGTCACATTGATCTATGGAACAGAATAGAGAGCCCGCACATACATGGTCAACTAATCTAGGACAAAAGAAGCAAAAGATATACAACTGGATAAAGACAGTCTCTTCAATAAATGGTATTAAGAAAACTGGACAGACACATGCAAAAAAAATGAAACTAGACCTCTTTCTTACACCATATACAGACATAAAGTCAAAATGAATTAAAAACTTAAATGTAAGATCTGAAACCATAAAACACCTAGAAGAAAACATAGGTAACAAACTCTCTGATATTGCTCTTCACAATATTTTCTTGGACATGTCTCCCCAGGCAAGGGAAACAAAAGAAAAAAATAAACAAATGGGACCACATTAAACTAAAAAGTTTTTTCATAGCTAAGGAAACCATCAACAATACAAAAAGGCAACCTACTAAATCAAAGAAGATATTCACCAATGATACAACTGATAAGGGGTTAATATCCAAAATATATAAGGAACTCCCAGAAGTAGACTTCCAGCCAAGGTGGAGGCATTGGTAGATATACTTTGCCTCCTTGCACAACCAAAAGAAAGACAAGAACAGATTTAAAAACAAAAAATAAACAGAACTGCCAGGAGATTGAACTGGATGGAAGTTCCACAACCAAGCAGTTAAACAAGAAACATTCATCCAGACCTACAGGAGGGGCAGAGATGGGTAGCCAGGCAGAGAGGACTCACGGCAAGGCAGTAGCTGCCAGGACTGGGTGAGGTGGTGGCTGGCAGACTGGGCAGTCCCACATTTGTGTACAGACAAACCCGGAGGAACAAGTGGGGAGTGAGATAGATGACACAACCCATGGTTCCAGCATGGGGAAATAAAGCCTCAGAACCTCTGACTGAAAACACCTGTGAGGGTTGCCATAGCAGGAGAAACTCCCAGCCCACAGGAGAGTTTGTTGGAGAGACCTACAAGGTCTTAGAATGTACACAAGACCACCCATCCAGGGAATCAGCACGAGAAGGGCCCGGTTTGCTTGTGGGTAGTGGAAGAAGTGACTGAAATCAAATCAGTCTCAAATCAATGGTTTGGAGCAGAAGGAAGATACAAACATTCAACCAGAACAGAATGAAGAAACAAGAATTCAGAAAAGATGAGGAAAGGCTTAGGAATCTCCAGGACAACTTTAAATGTTCCAACATCCAAATCATAGGGGTGCCAGAAGGAAAAGAGGAAGAGCAAGAAATGAAAAACTTATTTGAAAACATAATGAAGGAGAACTCCCCCAGTCTGCAAAGGAAATAGACTCCCAGGAAGTCCAGGAAGCTCAGAGAATGCCAAAGAAATTGGACCCAAGGAAGCACACACCAAGACACATCATAATTACATTACCCAAGATTAAAGATAATGAGAGAATCTTAAAAGCAGCAAGAGAAAAGGAGACAGTTACCTACAAAGGAGTTCCCATAGGACTATCAGTTGATTTTTCAAATGAAACCTTACAGGCAAGAAGGGGCTGGAAGGAAGTATTCAAATTCATGAAAGGCAAAGACCTATGTCCAAGATTGCTCTATCCAGCAAAGTTATCATTTAGAACGGAAAAACAGATAAAGTGCTTCCCAGACAAGGTAAAACTAAAAGAGTTCATCATCACTAAGCCCTTATTATATGAAACGTTAAAGGGACTTATCTAAGAAAATGAAGAAGATAAAAAGCATGAACAGTAAAATGACAACAAACTCACACCTATCAACAATTGAACCTAAAAAAAAACAAAAACAAACTAACCAAACAACTAGACCAGGAACAGAATCATAGAAATGGAGATCACATGATCTCCATGTGATCAGTGGGGAGGGGGAAGGGGGAGAAGCGGGGAAAGGTACAGGGAATAAGAAACATAATTAGTAGATACAAAATAGACAGGGGGATGTTAAGACTAGCACAGAAAATGGAGAAGCCAAAGGACTTATATGTATGACCCCATGGACGTGAGCTAAAGGGGGAGATGCTGGAGGGAAGGAGGGTACTGGGTGGAAAGAGTCAAAGAGGAAAAAATTGGGACAACTGTAATAGTATAATCAATAAAATATAACTTAAAAATATACGAAGAACTCATACTAGTTAACACCAGAAAAACAAACAATCCCATTTAAAAATGGATAGAAGACCTGAATAGAAATTTCCCCATGGAGGACATAGAGATGGCCAATAGACATATGGAAAAGATGTTCAACATTACCAATAATCAGGGAAATTCAAGTTAAAACCATAATGAGATCTCACTTCACGCCTTGTCAGAAAGGCTATCATCAATAAATCAACAAACAGCAAAAGTTAGCAAAGATGTGAAGAAAAGGGAACCCTCGTGCACTGTTGGTGGGTTTGTAAATTGATGCAGCCACTGTGGAAAACAAGATAGAGGTTACTCAAAAATTTTAAAATAGAACTACCTATGACCTAGCAACTCCACTTCTGGGTATTTATCTGAAAAAATCCAGAGCACTAATTCAAGAAGATATATGCACCCCTATGTTCATTGCAGTATTATTTACAATAGCTAAGATATGGAAGTAACCTAAGTTTCATTGGTATTCAAATGGATAAAAAAGTGATACATATGTACAATAAAGTATTACTTGACCATAAAAAATAATGAAATCTTGCCATGTGTGACAACATGGCTGAACCTAGAAAGTATTATGCTAGATGAAGTAAGACCGAGAAAGACAAATCAAATACCATGTGATTTCCCCTACATGTGGAATCGAAAGAACAAAATAAATGAACAAACGAAATAGAAACAAATTTATAGATACAGAGAACTCATGTTACCAGATGGGAGGCAGCTTGAGGGCTGGGTGAAAGAGGTGAAGGGATGAAGAAAAACAACCTGCTAGTTATGAAAAGTTATGGGGATATCAAATAAGCATAGGGATATAGTGAAAGACTTTGTAATAACTGTGTACGGTGTAACGTGAGTCCTAGACTTATCACAGTGACCACTTATGACAATGTCTGATCACTATGTTGTACACCTGAAAGTAATACAGTCACACCTTGGTACTTGTTGTCTTCAGATTTTGTCAAACTCTACACTCGTCACATTTTGACATTGAAAAAAAATTGTTTCAGCACTCGACACCAGCTCGGGACTCGTCGCACTTGCTAGAGCTTGTGCGAGTCATGACGCCTCCTGGCAGGAGAAAATGCTTCATCGCTGGGTACTCGTTTTTGGCACCTGTCACAAGTTCCAGAATGAATTAACAATGAGTACCAAGGTTGCGCTGCACAATACTGGTTGTCAACTGTAATCAAAAAATAAATTTAAAAAAGTAGCTCATAAAACAACTAACGGCATATCCGCCGTCTCTCCCACCGTCAGCACTTCACTTTCAGAAAGCTCAGCAGTGACACGACTGATACTTGTGTGCTTTAGAATTGATAACACAAGGTGCTTTGGGGTAACAGCCCACTTAACTCTGGCAATAATAGTGCAGCAAATCTATCGTTAATAATTCTCTTTTTACAGATGTAGAGACATTTTACCAAAGACAATATTTTAAGGGCAGAACGAAGGCTCAAACCAAAGGCTTGTGAAACTACATCTCGCGTCTCCCCTGCCTCCTACTCCATTTGGCCCCATTCTGAAAATGTTGTTATCCGTGGAAAGGACCCATTAAGGCAGTGGGTCCCAAGTGAGGTTGCACATGAGACTCACCCAGCGATATTTTTAAAGTATAGACTTATGGCTCATCAACTCTGTTATATCTGAATTTCTAAGGATAAGGGCAAGACACGTGTCTTTTCCAAGAGCACCTCCCCACATACACGTGACCACGTCCGGCGTGTCATCTGCTCCAGAACACAAATCCAGTAATAATAATTCAGGAATATCTGCATGTTATCATTCCTCAACCCAATGAAATGAATCCCTAATGGGGTTTTAGGCGTCAGGGAGCCTTGAGTATGGTGGGAATAGCTTTGTGTTAGTGAAGTCTTTCAGCTTCACAAAACCGACTGCTGTTTTTACCTACTTTTAGAACCATTTTGATTCTGAGTCAAAGTTATTATTAAAATGGGTCTATATTTATTATTTTCTTCTGTATACTTTCTATGCCCCTCATATACATTATACACAGTAAATTTCATAACAAAAACCTAATATATTTGAAATCAAGACACTAGCAAGAACAGTCCATCAGAGTTCCAATTAATGTGGAAGATGCCAGAATCACTGTCTACAGCTCCTGTGTCTGTCCTTCAGGTGACGTCAGTACCGCCTGTCATTTTTCAATCTTGTTTACACAGCTAACGCACATGCATCTCTCCACCTGGTCTTCCTTTAACCATAATCTTCCTGGTGACTGGCTTTAGGCTTGTAATGATGTTTACAGATTACTCCTTCAATCGCATTGCTGCATAGCATTCTCTCTGGCCCAGCAGCATGGGCAACAGCTGGGAGCCTGTTAGAAATGCAGAATCTACATTTTAATAAGATCCCCAGGTGATGCGCATTCAAGCTGGAGGAGCGCTGTTCTACTAAGTTGCCCCCAGCGCCCCCGAGGGGCTTCCCCCACCTACTCATATTAGTAATAATAGCTCAACAGAACAGCAGTTCTCTAGGACAGAGTTCTCAAAACAGGGTCCCCAGACCAGCGGCGTAAGCCTCACCTGGGGACTTGTTAGACATGCATGTTTCCAGGCCCATTTCAGGCCTCCTGAATCAGAAACTCTGCAGGCGGCACCCAGCTATCTGTGTTTTCAGAAGTCATTTGAGTAATCTTTGCTGGATATGGTATTGTAAAGTTGTTACAGCCCCAAAAAGGAGAAGACAATGAGGTTTGGAAGGGGTTCATTAATCTCACCGCTCCTAGAGAGACACCTCATGCCATGCAGGGTCACAGGCAGAAACGCTAGGTGGTCAGGAGGCAGGAGGCAGAAGTGAGTTAAGGTAGGGCCTTCACTGGGATTTCCAGGGAATGTCAAGACGGGGCAGAGCAAACAGTTTAGGACTGGCTAGTTGGAACAATTCTGATGGGCTTTGCACTAAGGAGCGACCTCTAGTTACCCGGTACCTGGCCCTGAGATGATTCAGGGCAGGACAAATACTGGCTTGGGGTATGAGGGTTAGATAAGGAGGTAGCTGGGGCCTAAAGTCTGTATTGGTTGGTTTATGTGTGAGGTTATTGTTAGGTGTTAGCTGGCCTGGTAATGTCAGTGTGTCCCCAGCCAGAAAGGCTTTTAAGATGTCAAAACATCATAATATACAGAACACTAAAAACACATGTATTTACAATATATTCTGATGCATGCTAATGTTTTAAAATTACTTCTTTGAAGCAGAAGTTATCAACCCTGGTTTATATTGAAATAATTTGGGGAGCTTTTTTGCAAATGGCAACACCTGTGTCTTACCCCAGATTTTTTTTTTTAACACAATGCCAGTGATTTTCATTTTCCATCAAGGTTCATAATTGAGGCTCTGAATAAAGGGGCATGTGGCTGATAAAGTATTACAGACCTAACCTAGGGTTTCTCAGCCCTGACTGATTAGGGGGGCAAAGAAAAGAAATCCTGGCATCAACCTCCCCACCCTTAATTTGTTGAAGGTAGTTATGATGGATTATATTTTCTCAGTGTTTCTCACATGATTCTAACTTGCAGCTAGGGTAGGAAACTACTGGTCAAATTTAAGTTTCGTTTTATCTATGAGGAGAATTGGATTCAGAGATTAAGTTTTATTTAAATTTAGAAGAAAGAATTTAGAATGCAGGGATTAGAATTCCCAACTCCTAATTCCTAGCCCAATGCCCTTTCCTCATATATGTAGCTCCACTGTCCTCTGTGTGCACTTGCTTGGCCTCTGCCTTCACTTCTCAATTTTTTTAAGGTCTCTAAGAAATCTGACCTTTATCCTCCAAGGGCCTAGGTACTTTGACCGAGAAATTTTTAGGGTAAAAGATATGACTTGTGCCTTTTTTAAAGAATAAGTATGGATTTGTCAGTATGTATTTTCCAAAATATCTCCCAGGCCACATATTGTTCTTCAGGGTGACCTTATGATAGCCCCTACAGAAGGTCATGTCTAAGCACCCTCCTCTGGAATCTAGGCCAGGTTTGGTGAGGTGTTTGACCAATAGACCATGGTGCGTGTGACATTCTTCAACTTCCAAGGCTGCTTCATTAACAAGCATTGGAGGTTCTGCCTGGGCTTCAGGAAATGTTTGGTCTTGAGACAGTTCCCTCTTGAATCCCAGACGCCCTGCCACATGTAGAGACTCTGTGTAGGCACTCCAGTCTACGACCTCAGCTGGGCTCCCGGCTAACAGCTAGCATCAGTCGTCTCAACCATGGAGGGAGTCATCTTAGCCCCCAGCCCAGCAGTAGTCTTCTGATGACGGCAGCCCCAGCTGAAATCTGACTGCAACTGTGTGAAAAACTCCAAGCAAAAACCATCCAAGTCAGCCCAGTCCATCTACAGAACTAAGGGAGAGTATAGCCCTTAGCTTTTGTTGAGCAGGGGGGAAAAAAACAAAACCCTGAACAATGAAATACAAGTAGAAAAAGTATGGTATTAGTGAGTTAGTAGTGTATAAAAGTTAATTGAAGGAAGGGGATAGGGCTGGGTGGAGGTGGGCAAAGGTGGGGAAATGGGGACATCTGTAATAACGTCAACAATAAAATTAAAATTAAAAAAAGTTAATCAAGAGAGTATAGGGTGTGTGGAAGGCAAGGAGGATCAAGAACACAAAAAATATATTTAAGAATTGTCAGAACAGGAGTATATGGCCTCCTTAGAGAGTCAAAGAAATGTGATTGGTACACTTTTCAAGTAATGTTTGACTAATAGTAAATTTTCTGAAATTACCAAAACACAGAAATTTAAACATTAAAGAAAGTTAAACATGAGGCTGAAAAAGAAAATACTTTCTGAGTGAACTTATAAGGAAACAAATTAATAATTTCCATTCCTACCTACTTTGGAAGCTTGGGCCTGAATCTTCATGGCGACCACACACATCGTGTCAGAAAACTAGCGAGGACCGTGTGGCCCCTCTGGCACAGATTTCTAGGGGACAGTTTTCTAGGTGGGCGGGTAAACAAGAGCATTTCCAAATGTCAGTTCTTTTCTTGGCTGGACAAACCCAGCACTGCATCAGGAACTCAAGCTGTGACCTCCTCCTTTTCATATTTAATATTCTTTCAACAAAAATAATGATTATGAAATTGGATTTGGATGACAATTGCTTTCGAATCAAAACACAAAAAAGAATATTGCACAGTTTATTCTTGCCCCAATTTTTATTATAATGCACTAGTTCTGCAGTGGTTTTCACCATCAAACTATATTTTATTAGCGTTAAAGCTGACACAGGG
>PVKM010029110.1:0-17935 GCA_004027735.1 Carollia perspicillata | reverse complement strand
AGTGCGATCATTGCTTCTATGAAATACATGCAAAGAATAGTGAAAGCAGACAGAACAAAATCACATTTTAAAACATTTCGAAGAAGCATATATTTGGCAGAACACAAAGTCTGAGCATATTTTAGGCAAAGAGAAAATACAAAGGCTTGACTATATATGAGCTCAGACAAGTTTGTGGTTAAATATTGCTAGATACAAAACAGGTGAGTTACTGGAACAGATGAGATTGGACAACTAGACTCCCTAGCAATTATCACATGATGGACTATGTAACTCACATGAATTACATAGTCCATATGAAGGTCTATATGAGACCTTTATGCCTATAAATTAGAAACTATAGAAGAACTTGGAATCAGAATTGAGATGACTAGTTTACAGTTTAGAAAACAAGCAAACAAACAAAAATTCTGCCTTGGCTGGTATGAGTCAGTTGATTGGAGTGTCATCCTGTAATCCAAGGTTTGAGGGTTCAATTCCCAGTCAGAGCTCATGCCTAGGTTGCAGGTTCTTTTTTCTAATCAAGGCAAGTACAATCCCTGGTCTGGACACATGAGGAAGGCAACCAATCAATGTCTCTCTCTCTCTCTCTTCTCTCTAAAAACAATGAAACAATGTCCTTGGGTGAGGATTAAAAAAAAGTTTTGATTGATATATTTAGCATAGATTGGAATAAAGTGAAATAAAACACAAAAGGAACATTTTAAAGCCAATAGAAAACATCAGTTACAGGAAAGGAGAGTCATGAAGACATATAAAAAGAATGAACACAACAATATTTTAAGCAGAAGCAATAAATCTGCTTCTCACTAGATGTGGAGAACAAGAGACCTGGAAGGATGTAGATAGCTCTAAGTTTTCAAATTTATGAAAAAAACCATAAAACACTGAATGAGTTGGGGATTATAAGAAGAAAAATTATTTTGAGCAATGGAAAGGAGACAGAGAGATGATTAGATTTAGGACACATTGAATTTGCATTTATGATACATTTGAGTAAAGATGTCTACCAAGGGCTCAGAATAAAGTTTTAGATCTGTGATTCACTCCACTTTATTAAAATTATATGAATTAAACAGTGAAATAAAATACATAAATTAAATTGAAAAAATTGAAATTATTAATAAAGGGTGATAAAGGAGACAAGTAAGAACAGCTTTTTTGAAATCATACTTTTATTTTTTTTGTTTTACTTGAGCCTCTGGCTTGTTACCTTAGTTTGCCTGCCTATCTTATCATTACTTACAGCCTAAACTTTGTGAAATCAAGAACTTAAGTCATTCATATTTTATACTCTACAGATTTTATACCGATGTTTACAGCTAAAAATCTCAATAAATTGTAGGTGAGAGTTTAGCCTTTAGTGGAGTCATCTAATTATGAAAGCACTAGTGGAATTATGTGTGGTGTCAAGAATTGCTGGCAGAATAATTTTATTTAGACAGCCACTGGATATCCTTGATCCCCAGTTATGGAATCTGTAACAGTGAGACTTAGTCACATGATCAGGGTTATGTAGAAAGTAGGCTTGTCCACATATACCAAGCAGAAGTGGCTGAACATTGTCTTGCATTGTTCTGATATGGTTTTTATCATCTTTGTAAAGTTTAGACACTCTGAAAATATCAGTATCTTCTGAGAATGATTTATAGGAAATTAATTCATGACCCTGTAAGAACCTGGTTTAACACCACATTTCTCATTACAAACAAGGGAGATGATTTGTGTGATTCTCTCCATGGTGGTGATAACATCAAGATGAACTTATTAAAAATCAATGCCTATAACCAAACTTTTGAAACTTTACAGATCTGTGCCATCTCAGTAAGCGAAGTGCCCAATAAAGTCTGTGTGCAATAAAATCATATATATTCAATGAGAAAAATCAATTACCATTGTCAGTAACAAATGACCACATCATAGGTCTGACTGAAATTGAGCTGCCTTTGCAGTCGGGTCCCGATAAATATTTTTCTGTCCTTAAGTTTTACTGTTCAGTTTCCTCCATTGAAATTTCATTCTGCTTTAACTACACTTGAACACACATTATTTGACTTTTAATATGATGCTAATTGTCATTGGAGAATACTTACTCAGTCTTTTCCTGGTTGCCTTCCACAGCTCTAGTCACAAAGACATATAGGTATTGGATTCCGGCTTAAACTTTTACTTATGTTAATAGCGCCAGGTCTGGTCTTTATACCTGTAAGTTATATTTGAGTCTCACAGGTATCTTTGGAAGCATGATTATCTCTCCTACCCCTAAAGTCTTGACCCTGTTTCCAAATCAGATCCCTGGATATGTACCCATTCTTGTTTTTTCTGTCCACCAACTGCCATAAATCATCCTGTTTTATGTTCAAGAAGATCTGGCATACGATTTCTGAATGATTGTTAATTTGATAAACTTGTTTCAAATGAAGAGACACATATTTTGTGAAAGATCAAAAATCTGTAGAAAATTAGGCGAGTACCTGGGTTTATAAGTCTCTGTTTCAGAAATGTGGGTTTTTTTTTTTTTTGTCGTTGTAGTAGTTTTTGAGAGAGAACTATCTACCCATGCTATTCAATAACAGCAGCACAGATCCAATGACATTAAATTTCCAATAGTTTGTTTTGTGGACCAGCAAGTCTGTATTTTAGGTATCATCAGATTAAAATGATTTTTATGATCTAAAGAAAGGACAATTAAAAACACTATTGACATATTTTAATAGTGTCTGATGGTACTTATTTACAAGTATTCTAAATAAACATGACTACTGTTTCCAACTCAAGACCTAAAATATGCACAAGTAGGGTAGATTTACTTTTATTGGCTCCCTCAAAATTGACTTCGAGCACTTCTAATTGTTGATTGTATTTCTGTTTAAGTAGTTTGTCTTTTGTGTGATTCACTAAGGATTTGTATTTAAGTAAAAAGCAGCATGATTTAGACTATGTCATATAACCATTTTTTAAAAAAATTACACTGCTGATTCTCGTTTTCTGCTTCATGCTTATTTTTATAATATTAAAAACATTGTGTAAACTGTAAATGATCTACAAATATGCTTGCAAAATATGTTTTCTCATTTTTCCTGTTACCTGTTAATAGATACATATCTAGAGACTTAGAGACTAGACACTGAAGTGAAAGTTTCTAGAATACCTGTGGAATTCTTTGAGAATTCACAGGAGTCTTGAACAGTCATGAATTTTTTCATAAAATTCATGAATTTTAAGTTCATGAAAAGCAATTTTTTCATAAATTTCATGCCTGTTCATTAAATCCCAATGAAGACTGAAATTTTACAAAGTTGACTAATAATAAAAAATACAAAAATAAAAGTACTTTTACTATGCCAACCATTTATATTATGTATAATTTCTTAATTCAAAGTAGTGCATTTAATACAATGGTGGAAGTGATGTTGAGAGATAGAAAGAATCTTTAAAAATTATTTATTTATTTATTTATCTTTAGAAGGGAAGGGAAGGAGAGAGGGAGAGAAATATCAATGTATGGTTGCTACTTGTGTGTCCCCTGCTGGGAACTGGCCTGCAACCCAGGATGTGCCCTGACTGGGAATTGAACCGTGATCCTTTGGTTTGCAGGCCCACGCTCAATCCACTGAACTACATCAGCCAGCGCAAGAGATAGAAACAATCTTTAAATTAGGATGTGGGTATCTGAGTTTGAGGATGAGCTCCATCATGGATGATTTCGATAAACTTGAACAAGAGACTGAACAAACATTCTTTATTTTTATAAATTGTTCAAATCATTTCTAGGATAATTTTTCTCTCGTTATGTACTGAACTCTATTTCATCAAAATCCATATGTTGATGGCCTTATCCTCAACCCTCAAAACCTCAGAATGTGACTGTATTTGGAGAAAGGTCATTTAAAGAGGTTACTAAATTAAAACAGTCACTAGTGTGGGCCCTAACCCAATGTGACTGGTGTCTTTATAAGGTAGGAGATTAGGACAGTGTGGGAGAGGAAGAGACAGAGAACCAGATACCCAGACACATATATGTGCAGATAAAGGCATTTGAACACAAAGCAAAAAAAGAACAACTGCAAGCCAAAGAGAGAGCACTCAAAAGAAATAAAACCTGCTGACACCTTGATCTTATAGCTCTAACCTGTAGAATTGTGAGAAAAAAAAAATTTGTTTTTAAGTCACTCGGTCTGTAGTATTTTGTTATGACAACCCTAGCAAACTAATATATCTCTCCTGGCTTCTAGAAAACTGTAATCAAATACCCTTTGAACTATATCTGTTAATTAGTTTTGGAAATAGAACATGACATGGTGAAGATTCATTTTAGTGGTATAAATGCAAATGACATTACAGAAAGAGAAACCGAAGGAGAAACTGAAAGATAAATTTCTGTTCACAGTTAACATAACATAGCAGCATATGTCTCACTAATTCTGTACCCTAGTCCTGTAGAAATATAGACCATGAAACTAAAATGTCTCTTTTGTAGATAAGAGAATATTTATGAAAATGTTCACAAAGTATAAGTAATTATTCTTACCTAATGAAACTCTAATGTAATATAATAAATGATCATCTGGCACTATGATTCTAAATTATTGTAAGGTATTCTACCTTTACAGTAAATCTGTCATCAAAATTTTTCCCTATTATGTTACATGACTACTCTAAATTTGTTCTCTGATATGTTTATATTGAAGTGGATAACATTATTTTACAAACGTTTGTCTTTATTACTAAACATTTCTTACAAATGGACAATAGCAGAAAATAATTTAAAACACATTGACATATCAGAGCTACTCAGGGAAGCAGAAGCTACACTAGTTATACTAACTGCAGGGGTTTAATGAGAGGAAATGTTAAATTTCCTAAAATTTGGTATTAGGTGACTAACAGTAACGTGGAGTGCTGAGGTAACAAAAAGAAAGCTGTAGGAATCACTCACCCATTTTAGGCCTGAGTGAACCCTAGGGGATTATTAGAATCTGATTCCTTGGTATTTTTCTCCTGATTGGTTGTGACTATAAACATATATATTTTAGAAAAAAATGTTTAGATTTATGGCCGGTTTGTACTTGTAAGTTATGGCATAATCAACTAGAGAGCATGAGATTTATCCTCTTGGCTTGGGTTCATGAGTACATGACTGGAGGGAGTCATTAAGAACTTTAATTCTTAGAAGAGTTATAGACAGAGGACAGTTTTGAGTTTTTCTTAAACATTTTATGTACTGCAGCTTCAGTATTCTTGCATTCTGTAGCATCCCACCCATCACCCCTACCTATTCAAGGGATGAGTAAACAAGGACTTTCACTATTTTGAGTATACTTATGGGTCTTTTTGTTTGTACTCTACTTGGAATTTATTATTTATTGATCTTCCCAGATGTGCATGTTAATGCTTTTTAGTAAATGTCAGAAGATTTCACGTCTTATATTTCTGAATAAATTTTATGCTCCTTTCTCCTTCTGGTATTCTCATTATGCATATGTTGGTGTGCTTAATAGTGTCCCACATTTCTCCAAGGCTCTTTGTTTGTCTTTGTCTTTTTTTATATTTTTTTCTTTAGCTTGCATAATATCTCTAAATTTCTCTTTAAGTTAACTTATTCTTTCTTCTGCCATTTCAAATCGACTATTGAAACACTTTAGTGGGTTTTTTATTTTAGTTATTCATTCTAATTAAAGTTTTCATTTTAATATTTTTATCTCTTTCTGATATTCTTTGTCTGATATGACATTGTCATCATACCACCTTTATTTTAATCATACTTTCCTTCAGTTCTGTGAAAATATTTATAATGGCTACACTGACATCTTATTCTGATAAACCTGACATCTCATAGATCTCACAGGCAGCTTTTGTTTCCTGCTTCATTTTTCCCAGTGTGTATATCATACTTTCCTATTTCTTGTCATGAAAGTTTCAAAAATTTTGGTTGGAAACTGTACATTTTAGAAAATATATTGTAGTAACTCTGGGTGCTATTCACTCCTCTTCATCTCTGGATATGCCATTGCTATGTAAACCAAAAATTAATTTTAGACTGAAATAAAGAATAAAAGGGAATTATTTGGGCAAAAAGAACTTGTAGCCCAGGATACACACATTTAGGTAGCAACAATCCAAACTATGTTCTACCAGACAAAGAGGAGACCATTTTTAATATTGAATGGTCCTGTCCAGGTTCTCAATTAGGTCCATTTTATGTAAATAAGGTATTTAATTGTGCAGCTCTGATTGAACAAGCAGGTCTTAGCCAGGGTTTCTCTGAAGTTGTTGACTCAGATGGCATAACCAAGCAGGCATAGTTCAGGAAACCAAAGAGTTCAGTCCGAGATTCTCCCCAGTTTACAAAGTATGTGAAGAGCCTCAGATGACTGCTAGGATCTTATAATTTATAAAATTTAAACCCTTGATTGACCATGCGAGTCCTCTCAGTAGATGAAGTACTCCTTAGTGTTCACATCAAATGAATCTTCTCAATATTCACAATTATCTATTATATTTGTTTTAATAAATGTTTAAAATATTATTTTAATAAATTATTATTTTAATACAGTTTTCCCATTTCCCTTAAACATGATGGTAACCCTCTGGCTTTTCTTCTCAGGGTGACAGCCCTTTGAATATTCCCATAGTCACTCAGAACCTTGGGTGGCAATAGTTGGCAGTGTTCTCGTTCCCTGACCTCTCCAACTGTTGAATTCCATTAGTTTCTTGCTAATCACTCCATGGTTTTTAAGAGAACCCTGGGGCTTGAACTTCTCTATAAACTAATCCAATGATATTTTTATCTCCTTTGATAGAAAACTTTTTTATGTCCACGTTTAATATCTGTAGAAACTTACAGAGGGCTTCTACCATCTCTTTTATACCTAGATTCTCTCCTAAAAATTATCTAGGTTACATTTTAACATCTGGCTTAAATCTCCTCCCAAGTCCTTTACACCATACTTCTAAGCCCTTTAAGAGAATGTTTAGTCCTGAACTTTTCCATGATATGTGGTAAATGAGGTCAGGTTTTCTGGAAAGAGTTTCAGAGCTATCTGTTTAAGATCTCTTTCTTTGTAATTTCTAATCAGTGCCCTGGAGCCAGGGTGGGGAAAATGGCAAGCTTCCTTTGATGTCCTAGCTGTGGAAACTGATTGTTCCATGAATAGAGATTAACAGCAGCGTTTTCTCAGCTTTCCGCTCCTATAGTGAACCTCAAGTGCTAGCAAGGGTTATCAGAGTCCCGGTATCCTCAGCACTCAAGGCTCACTGTGTTGCCTCCATTCCATCAACAGAGTTAGCAGAAGAAAGCCTCCCCCGTTAAAACACTCACTTAGGATTTACCTTTGTCAATGAGGTGGATTAATAAACACTGACAACTTGCTACTACTGAGAAGAAAGCCATGGATTGGGAACTAAGGGGGTAGAAATATTGTATTCTTGGTGGCAGCAGACAGCAGTGGAGTATCACCTCATGGCACTGGCATGGCAGAGAGAAGGAGTGGTCTTGGGTCAGACACTGCATGCTCTTATTTGGTAACAAATTATTAAAAATGTTCTTAAAGAGATATTTGTTCATTTTAGAATTATTACCAGGTGTATTAACAGTTCCTTTATTATAATCTTCATCTGTATTAGGGAGCAGCTCACCAGAGCTCTTCATACTTTATGTCAGAAGTTGATCTCTTGATATATGTTTTATGACAGCTTTTAATTGGGACTTTATTCACTTTAGTTCATTAAAAATATACTTGTCTGAAAGATCTATTACAAAAGTCACTACCCATTATATGGGATTAAAAGTAACCTTCTCAATGTTGTATTTTTGTTTTTTTAAAAAGCAGTGTTGTGGTCAGTATCTTATTGACCATATGACAGTTAAAAGAATTTCAATATAATGATGCATAATCTTACTTTTAATATTATGTCATATATATTTACTTAAATTTTATTGATTTGAAGATTTTTAATTTTTTAAAAAACTGTTCACTTAAATACATATATGTGAATATACATATAGGTGGTGATCATATATTACAAATAAATATTATATTATATATACCATTCCTTTACAAAAGAAAGCCTAAATGTATGATAATAAAATTTAATCTTTTTCAATAAAATCTGACTTAATTGTGAATTTTAGATCAAAGCCTCTAGAAAAACCGATTTTGTTGAATGTTTTTGACTGATCAAATATTGTTAAATAAAATTCAATTTGATTTTTATAATTTCTCCAAGACTTAAACAAATTTATGTCTATTATGTAGGAGTCAACAAAATGAATTCTTAGTTTTAAAAGGTGACTTGACTTTGGTCCCATATGGAAAAGATAAATATTTTTTTTAAAAAATTAAGCTAATAGATAAGGCTGTGTGTGTGTGTGTGTGTACGTACACATATATATTCATTAATCAATATTGGGGGAATATTAATCACCCACATTTAAAACCAGAAAGGGTATTTCTCAATAAAGTAAGATGATAGAAATATTCATATCTACTTCTAATTTCAGGCTATTGTATTAAAAATCTGTGAACAATATATTAAAAATTTACCATATATAATGTAGTCATTACAAAGGTGTTAGCTAAAAAAACAAGACTCTCTAAAATTGTGTTGAATAGGGTGCATCAGATATTTTTCCCACTATTTCAAATAAATTATATTTAGCTTCTAATCTTGTAAAGGTCTATCTACATTTAATTTAATTTTGCCACTAAGAGTATCTTGTTTTAATGTTCTGGCAGAAAAAAAATTGAAAAGAGTTATGGAAGCCATTTGATTTCTACTTTTATTAGGCAAAATGTTATATCCTGAGTAAATTATAAGTCAATATTTTTACATAATAATTTTTTTTACTACTATGTGGTCTCTCTTTCTTTCAAGATTTGTTCTTTAAAGAGACACAAACACCTGCATTAAGATCAAACAGACATCACCAGCAACAAAAGACATGTATGCCCAGGCAGGTATAAAGTCACATTTGGTTTACTATTTCTTCACTGCAAAACAGCCCTTACAATGTAACTAGAATATTTTTCTAAGAAATATATTTGTAAAAGACTTCTCTCAGAGTGCTTAACCTCAACACATTTACTAAACCAACAGCACTGTATTATAAAGAAGCATATTTCTTAGCATCTAAAATATTGAATAGCATATGAATTGAAATAAAAGAAAGAGTCTACAGAGGTTCATTTAATATCTATTCTATTAATATTTACAGCCCATGGATTAGAAAACCCATCTTTATTATCATATGTAAAGTAAACCAGATCCACAAATTCCAAATATGTTAAAATAACACAATAACACATCCTAGATCACAAAACCTACAATATCAATAGTCTTATCCTTAGTTGTTTTATGGGAGGACATTTAAAGTGCTGTGGTTTCAGAGCCAGTTCTTTGATTAGTGTGATAGAAAAAGTAATGCAGACAAATATGCATCATGAGCAAAAGCACTGAACTGTAAATATGGAGGAAAACTAAAAAAAAAAGTTCCAAATGTGGAGACTGTGTGTGTGTTTATGTATGTTTCAATTTTAAACTACTGTTTCCTCCTCCCATTCTGTTAGCATCTGATAGAAATAGAGTTTATAATCAGATTTCTTACCATTCATTGCAAAACACCAAGAGAAACTGTTTGGCCAGTTATCATCCAAAGATAAATGTAAGAGGAAAGAGAAATGAAAGAGAGAGAATGGAAGAAGAAACATTAAATTTTTTTAAAAAGAGGAAAGCAAAAAAGAAGGAGACAAAATATAAGGAGTAGGGAAATGTATTCACTGCAAGTTATTTTGTGAAAGTGGGTGTCTATAATTGAGTGATATTCAGAGATAGAGCATATTGGTGGAAGTGATTGTGACCCTAGAGACTATGCTTTTTTGGGCGATATTATCCCACGCTATTTTTAAAAAGAGATTCAAAGAAATGTGCTTTAGGATGTCCTCACAATGGAAACCATTTTTTTTTTTTATTACCAGTGAGTAAAGAGTTAGTAATGTAAATCTTTCTTTACATTTTTTTGAAAGAAATTGAAATAGGGGCTAGGGATCTGTGTAACCTGTAATTAACTAATATTAAAGTAATTTAATTTTGTGCCAGTGGCTAAAGCTCTTATTTTGAGAGAATTTTACTCTAAGGGCCAAAATCATTATTAAATGTTTTCACTGGTTGAGAACACACTGGTGAAGTTGTAATCATCACAAATTACATAGAAATTAACAAAAATATGTTAAAGTTTATATATTGCACCATATATGCTTATCACTAAACTTGACTCTGATGGAAAAAGAGATCTTCATTTAAGCACTTTATTATAAAAATTTCCAGTAATAACTTATTTGTATTTATTATAAAGAATTTAAGTTTCTTTGAGACAAGAAGGTAGACAGAAAGAACTTCTCTTTTACTTTCTTGTCACTGTTGGATATACAGCATTGTAGTGACTTTATATCTCAATCTATTAAAAAAGAATTCAAAAGTAGGTGTCATATTTTAAATAATTAGTGAAAATTAAGCTTCTAGATATTTAATACTGGTGTGCTTCTTGTCTCAATATTATTTAATTTTATCTTAATGAACTAAATCATTTTTAATGCAACTTATGTTTTACCTTTTCATTTTTTAAAGATTTTACTTATTTATTGTTAGAAAGAAGGGAAAGGAAGGAGAAAGAGAGGGAGAGAAACATCAATGTTTGGTTGCTTCTCACATGCCACTTACTGGGGACCCGGCCCACAACCCAGGCACATATGTGCCTGACTGGGAATCGAACCAGTGACCCTATGTTTTGCAAACGGGCACTCAGTCCACTGAGCTGCATCAGCCAGGGCTGCCATTGAATTTAATACTCAATATTAGAAAAAAGTATAGAGTAGGTCAAGTAATGGAAATTAAGAAATGGGGAAAATATGGTCTAATTTGTTCATAATGTGGTAAATAAAATGGGAAACCTTTTTAGATAGACATGTGCTACTTCAAAAAATATATTTTTGCATCAATTTTTACACTCAGTTTTGAAAAACTGAGAACACCTTATCATTCAAAGAAGAGAGACTATTTGGTCTATTGCTTAAGAGGACAAAGAGACAGGTTTGAATCTTGATTCTGCTACCAGGTTTTGTTACCTTTTACATATTCACTTTAAGGCTATATACCAAAATTAATTTTAGAAGGTAATAATGAATAAAAAACATTTACTTGAGCACAAAGGGGTTGCAGCTCAGGAGACAGATTCAGGTAATAACCTACATTTTGTTACACAGAGACAAAGGAAAGGCCACCTTTTTTAGCAAAACTTCCCACCCAGGTTCTTAATTAGATTCATTTTACGTAAATAAGGTATCCAAATTGTACAGTTATGATAAGATAGGGTGGGTCTCAATTGGTAGAAAGATGAAAGCGGGGTTTCTTTCAGTGATTGACTGAGTTGACATAAACAAGCAGGCCATAGTGCAGGAAACTGAGAGGTGAGTCCAAGGTTCTTCCGAGTATACAGAGTAGTGAGGAGCCTGTGGCAGTATATGGCTGCTATGCTCTTATTTGTAAAATTTGGGCCTCAGTTAACTATGGGAATCCATCTCCACACATGTATTCCTTCTCAGGAACAATATCAAATGAATCTTTATTTTCTAGGTCCATAGGCTCAATATACTCATAATTTAAAAAAGAAGACAATAATAAGAATAAATCAGATACTAATGCTTATTAGCTATTTGCTAACTTCTCCAAGAATTTACTAAATCACCAAGAATCATGCTCCTTTTTAAAGAGTAAGATCATTACCTATTTTCATGTAATATTAACAGTAACTTTTAATGTTGATATTAATACACATCTAGTAGTTATTTTTAGTAATTAATGAGATCATATTATTGTACATGGCTTCACACTAATCATCTAATAAATATTTTCCAAGCTATATAAAATTAGAAAGTTGAAGATTATATTTTATTTTTCAAATAATATCCATTTGTCATTCTTTTAATATGAATTAATATTTACAAAAGTAAGAAGCTTACTTTATTTCCTCTATCCACTCCCGGTTCTCTGAATGTTTACTTTTTGATTAAAATTAGAACTAGATTAAAGCATAGATATCACAAGAGGCCACTCTTGATCTATTCATTGCTGGTTCTAAATCTTTATTGTTGTTTTTTTCTAATTCTTCTTGGATTTAATTTAATATATTTGTACTCAGAAAACTGCACAACATTAAAGAAAGAAATTAAGGAAGACACAAATGGAAGCATGTACCATGTTCATGGATTGGAAGAATTAACTCCATCAAAATGTTCATACTACCCAGAGAAATTTATAGATTCAACACAATCCCTATTTAAGTACCAATGACATATTCTACAGATACATAACAAACATTTCAAAAATGTATATGGAACCATAAATGACCCCAAATAGCTGCAACAGTTTTGAGAAAGAAGAACAAAGTAGGAGGGATCACAATACCTGATACCAAACTGTATTACAAGGTCACTGTAATCAAAACAGCCTGGTACTGGCATAAGAATAGATATATATTTCTTATTATTTTTGTCAATGCTACTTCTTAGGTTGCCTTAAGTGAACACCAAAACACACTGGCAGTTATAGATTAGAAGAGGACTCATAAGAGGGAAAAAGTAAATGGGGAATCTTCAGAACATCTTTTAGGTCAGCAAACTTCTTTCCTTTTTTTGGCTAAATGCAAGTAGTAGCAATCATATCTATTTATGTTAGCATGACTATCATGTGACACAGTATTAATCATTTTTATGGTGAATTTTTAGCTTCATTAATATTATATATTTTAATATTAAATTTTACTTGAATATATTTTATTTATTATTGTTATGCTGTGTTGTTGCATGTAAGTAATTTAACTACAGGAATCACTGGTTATATGCTTCTATCTAAGAGATAAAGAATTAGAATAAGCCATGTATACATTTATTGACCACTAGTTAATATATTAACGGGAATCATTTCAATAGTAACCATGGAATAGTTATTTCCCAATGAAGTGTAATGTATACAAAAGAGAGCAGAACAAGTTAGTAGGCAATTACTATGATTAAGTGCCTGGGAAGTAGAGATCACATAAAAGAGTCCTGTACTGTGGTCCTGTTGACTTAGGTTGAGAGGTCTAGTTGACTTGGAGGGAGGCATCTGGCAAAGAACTATAGGACTCACAAAGTAAGTTACATATGAACTGAACTCTTAAGATAAAAAAGGAGTTATCCAGGCAAAGAAGGTAGATGAGGGTTTTGCAAGGATAGAAAACATTAATTTCAAGCTTTCAAAAGCTAGAGACAGAGAATGGAAGAGAGCTCTGTGGGGCCATGAGAAGCAGTTGTGAGCAAAGAGAGTGAATATGTAATCATAAACCAAGCATAGATGATTTTGGAAGTCATGTAAATGACTTTGAAATTTATTCTCAGTACACTTCCTTTAGATCAGCTCTTGCTTTAGGAAAAAGCAGTGAATGATGCTGGTTGGCAAGGGCGATCAGGTCTTAGATATTCTAAAGCAGTCAAGGAAGAGATTATGTAACTACCAGATGTGTTTCCAGAGAAATATAGAAAATGGGTATCAATAAATCATTAACTTATATCCCTATTTTATATTGCTAAAAATTCAAAAAAGTAATTTACGTATTTTAAAAAGAGAATGAAATAAACAACTTCTAGCAACTAAATAAGTATGCCATACTGAAGTCACTTGAGACCTCAGCAAATCTCCTTTGGAACTAAGGAAAAGACAGAGAAGAACTTGGAAGGACCAAGATCTTTGGAGAATGTTTATTCGGACATACATGGTATTACTTTTAGTTAGAGAACATTAACTATCTATGTACAGAGGCAAGGCAGTGAAGTAGAATTCTCTGCTTGGACTCAGGAGATAAGTGCCTGAGGTGGAATTATGGCTTTGCTAATGACTACCTGTGACACCTAAGTAGGTTATTTAAAATCTCAATATAATTTCCCATAAAATAGAGATAGTAAGAGCGCATATTTCATCATAGGCTTATTCTGTGAATTTAATTAATTGGCATCTGTAAAGATGTTAAACTGTATTAGAGTACAGAGAGCGGCAGACTCAACTAGAAATTTAGCTACTATTATTTCTGGATTTGAGCAAGGAGTACATTGGATTAGATGGAATCATTTTGAAATCACTTGTCATATCCTGTCTAACTAATGAATTCAGTTAAATTCTTAAGTGTGTGTATATTATCTACTTGTGGAATGAGCAACTGAGAACACCAATAAACTCACCATGTATGTTATTATCCAAACAAGCATATGTTTTACAGTGAAAATAGATGTAAAATACAATTATGGCTCAAGAGTGGCTGACACTAGGATGATTTTCATTAAACAGGGATCTTGTGTCTTCAGAACCAGGTCTGATAGTATGCTTATTATTTTTATTTTTTAATTTAAGAGCTAAAAACTCTTTGATTACATCTATTTAGTAAAGTTTTGCATGAAGTTCTCAGAAATGGCAATAATGATTGATTGATGATGTTTTGTAGTCCTTTAATGGCATATATATTACATATTTATTCCCCACAATAACCACATAAAACAGACAATACTTTTAATGATCTCTGCTTCACAGGTAAAGAAATTGATACATGGTAAGAACAAATACATTTTTCCAAAATCAACTTCTCTCATCTCATTGATTTTAAAACCGAGCTTCTAATACTGGACATTTGGTGTCATAGTTCACATTCTCTCAGGGTATCCCATAGGATCTAGGAAGTATTTTATCAGGAGAATGACATCATCCTATTTATGTTTTAGAAAGTCAATCTTGTTCTAATGTACAGACAAATTTGAAGTGTAAAAAGCTGATATGCAGAGAAGTGCTAAAGTGATTATGACAGATCTAGAGTAGAGAGATAGTGAAAAATCAAATTAATACAGATTTTAGTATTGATTAGACATTGGTGGAGAGGAAGATAGAAGAGAGTGACCTCTTAAAATCTTTTAAGAGAATGTATGCATAGCAATACTATCTTTTCTTTGATTATACTTATCAGATATTTTTTCTGTTCCTCTCCAAATATGAGAATTTAGTAAGATATTAGCTAGAGAAATGAATGTCTTATTGTTATAATTATTGCAGAAAGAAGGCATTTTAGAGTAATCAATTATAAAGCTTTGTTACCAAACACAGATGGGGTTCTGCTGCCCACAGCCCATAAATTCCAGAGGCAAAAGTTCTGTGAAAAAGGAAAAGAGTCTTTTATTCAAAAGCTACATAATTTTGGAAGAATGACAGGCTTCACCTCAGAGCCCCTCCTCTCCAGAACAGCCAGAGAAAATTAACCTCACCACTCTCTCTACCAGAACGATCTAAGACTGCATCCAGAGTTCCTTTTCCAATTTAAAAATGCCATCACTTGGAAAACGCAGGCTCCTGCAGCATGATTATCCAGGCAGCTTAGCTTGCTCCCAGTCACAGTCTGGCTTCAGGCCTTCTCCGGGAGTCTGTGTGCATGCAGCGTGCACAGCCATTCAACTGTGACAGCTTCCTGTGGCTAGGGGCCTGGGGCCACTGCCGGACAAGGGCGGTTTCCAGACCCTGCCAGTCCACGAGTGCACAGGCGGGACAGGGTATGATAGAGGATGGAGAAGGCTTGACATTCTGCCCTTCTTCCGTTTTAAATCTCTGGGCCAAAAATTCCATGGGCTCTGGAAGCATTCAGCGCTCCAGCCAATCCTGTAAATTTAGAGTGGCACATCTGCCCGACCCTTGCCACCATGATAAACTCCATGTTACACATGTTGCTGTGACATCTTGTTTCCCATCCAATGGCGAACCAGAAGGGGATAGAGGGGTTTTTTCCCTCCTCAATCATCCTTGATAGCACCGCACAGCATCTCCGCCAGGGCAGGCTTCACTCTCCGTGCTTGCTTGCATGCTGGGGCAAAACAACGTTGCTGTCCTGGTTTGTTTACCCTTTACTGGGGGTATGGAAATCTGTCCTGTTCTGTGACCTTAGTCCCGCTGCCTCCACCGTTTCCTATGACCACTCCCTTCTTCCCAGCAAGCTCCCTGTATTAGTTTCAGATTAAAAATATGCTGAAAATGTTTAAAAAACTTGAATTTTAAATAATTGTGTAACAATTGTTTTTCACTTGCTTGTCTATTATTCTTTTACATACATAAATATGTTTAAAGATAAATTAACAGACATTTAAAAATAATAATCATTTTCTTATTTTAATATAGCTATTTTAAATAAGAACGAAAGATATTAAAGATTTAAAAAGTTTATGACTCCAATTTATTTTAGGAGTTACTGATTATAATTTCAAATTTGAAGTTCAATAACAGGTCCTCTCTTTTTTTAAAAGGGTATTTAAAACCTGGTGTTATGGGTTGAATTATGTCCCCTCAAAATTAATACATTAAAATCCTCATCCCCAGTACTACAGAATGTGACCTTATTTGGAAATAGGTTTGTTGTAGGAGACATAATTAGTTAAGCTAAAAAGAGGTCATTAAAGTGAGCTGTCATCTTATGTTTGGTGTCCTTATAAAAAGGGGGAATCCAGAGGCAGGGACACATACACACACAGGAAGAATACAATGAGGTGAAGCCAGAGATAGGCTGATGTTTCTACCAAGAAGGAACACGGAAGACTGCCAGCAAACCACCGGTCACTGAATGAGAATCATTAAACAGGTATTTCTCACATCTCTCAGAATGAACCTATCTTGCTGACACCTTGATATCAGACTTCTTGTGTCCAAAACTGAGAAAATAAACTTATTTCTCTTATCTATTCTACCAAGTTTGTGATACTTTGTTATGGTAGCCCTAGCAAAATAATTCATGTATGTACATATATATATGTATATGGATATATATATATGTACATATACACATTTAACCAGTTTTATAGATATTACTCAATTTATAGATACTTATACCAAATTTCCTCCATATTACAAGTTGTGACTTTGTTTCTCTTTTCTATTTATATATTAGCTAGAAAAAATAAAATATTAGTATAAGACTAAGTTTCATTATGTTGTTCAAATGTTAAAAATTAATTGAAACTAGTTTTGAAACAGCCCATTATTATTAAAGCAGTTATAACAAGCTAGCCATGTAACACTGTAGCAATAAATTAACTCTTCTGGGTCTCAATTTCCTCAAAATTGTATAACATAGTCTTTGAAATAAAAGATCTCTATGAATCTTTCTAATTATAAATGTTATAATGTGTAATGTATTTTTAAGGATCTTTAAATGTTATGAAGTTAGATATACTCGGTAAACTATTTCACTGCTTCTCAATCTAAGGTGCATAATAGTGGCTTGGAATTCTTGTCATAATGCAGATTCTGAGTCACTGGGTCTGAAATGGTCCTGAAATGTTTGCATTACCAGCAAGCACCCGGGTAACATTTATCCTACTGGTTCTGGACTATATTTAAGTAGCAAGGCTTTTAACTTTCCTGTGGTTATCAGATGAGTTTTATTCTTCATCCTTATGAAGGCTGCCATCACTTTTTAATTCTTAAAATTAAATTTTCTTGACTTAACTATTTTTAATTATGCTAACAGTGACATACATGATGATAACAAAAGAAACATTGGTTAATCATTTATGGACTGCTTATTATTTTCTAAGCAGATTGAGCTAGATAAGGTATAATTTTTGCTAAAGTGGCTGCGCTGGGGTATGACCCCATTCTAACTCCATATCCACCTCTTGTATCACTGCTTTGACCACCTCCCTATATGCATGTATGAGTGTGTGCATGTGGGTATGTATTCATGTGTAGTCATGTGTGTATTCTTCCTCTGAGACCATTTCAGATACAAGTTTAAAATTTAAGAACTATTTTGTCTCAATTTCCCATCTCTATCTTCAATGAATTTACTATCTGTTTTCCTAATATTTTCATTTCTTCT
>PVKM010029109.1:0-17886 GCA_004027735.1 Carollia perspicillata | reverse complement strand
AAGGGACCCATACTCAGAAAAAGACATTTCTGACTCCATTTGTTTCAATATTATTTTGTCAATGTCAACAATCACTACCAATTTGGGATAAAAAGAAAGACTGAGAAAAGTTATGAGAAATAACTTATTCGGAAAGCAGTGGATAACTAAAGGCAACTGGGCACTGTCTAACAGCCCCAGAGCAAATCTGGTGTGGTTCTGTTGGCAATGTCAAGGCAGTTGTGATCAAAGGGCTTTCATGTGGACTTTGACTTTCTGTCTCCTGGTTAATGTGACCCTGGTCATCTCTTGTATTTTCTAATGCTGAATAGGGGAAGCCAGCCTCTCAGTCCAATGTGGTCGTAACTTCTGTATTGTTTGTGAAGTTGTCACTTCACATTAGGTGAAAGTGTCTTTGTGCTGAGTTAGCCGAAATAACAATGCCAAGGCACATGCATCAAATAGTTCATTATCCATTTTTTTAACTTGACTTTAGTTTGAGATATTTATTCTTTATGAATAAATGAGTTGGATTTTGGGTGAATTAATTTTATTATTAACAAGTGTTTCAAAGACGTAAATTTGTTTCTTCATAAACTCCCAGGGGGTACATGCCCAGACACCTGTTCTCCTACCTGTAATTACCCAGGAAGGCTCTAACTGTTTACAACGATGAGGTCATTCATTGCTAGAACCATAGGATGCTGATTAAAAGTACAAGTTATAATAATAATAAAAAAATTAAAATAAATGAAAAATAAATAAATAAAAAAGTACAAGTTCTAGAGACTAGCTATTGAGGTTCAAGCCCCTGTTATATTACTGCACCAGATGTGTAACCAACAAGAAACTTACTTGACATTTCCAGGATCTCAATTTCCTCATCTGTAAAATATGAAAAATGATTGTTCTTGATTTTAGTGTTGTGAGGAGGAAATGAGCCTACATTTTAGAAAGCTCTCTACGTATGATGATGATGATGATTATTATTGTCCTTATTATTATTATAGCTGTTTGAAAATACCTTTAATCAGAGAAAAATGAATTCATCATTTGTAGTATTATTTCTTTACTATTTTTAATAAAACTATTATTGTTTATGTCCTTAAACCTTACAAAGTAGGGCTCTATAAGATTCTGTTTCAGAAGACTATGCAAATTCAAGAAATGTAGTCTGGAAAAAAACAAACAACTAATTGCAAAATGTTACCAAGTATTTGCTTTCATTTTTAAAAATATGGGGAAGAGACACAAATATGTTATCTAAGAATATATACATAATATTTCCCCTTTTTAAATTCACTTTGATCCCAAGCCATCATGACTGTGGAGCATCTTATTCCCTGGGCCTGAATTTCCTTCTCAGAACCAAGCCCCCATTGCTTTTTGCTCCTCACATTCATTTCCCTTTCTCCACCTCTAAATGGCAATCTGCTTGGCCTCCCACCATCCAGAAAGAGTGCTATTTCTTGAAGAGGCTCAGTGATGGGGGGGCGGGCGGCGGGGAAGTGACAGAACCTGAGGTGGCAAGTACTCCATTCCGTTTGGCAGCTGGAGAAAACATACCAATAGTAACAATTTTTGTCCAGCCCCATCTGGTTTATCCTAACACATCTGTGAGGTAAATTCTATTACCATTATTTTATTAATAAGGAATGCGAACTCCCCCCATACTTTTGTGTTAAGCTAAAAAGCTGGATTTTAAACCTATATCTGTATAATTTTTACTCTGTTTTCTCATAGGAATATTTCATGTTGTGGTTGTTGCCTTATATTGGATAAATGGTTTTTAAAGATTTTATTTATGTATTTTTAGAGAAGGGGAAGGAAGTGAAAAAGAGAGAGAGACATCTATGTGACAAAGAAACATTGATCAGTTGCTTCTTGCACGTGCCCCGACCTGGGACCCAACCCGCAACCCATGCACTTGTCCTGATAGAATCGAGCTAGTGACATTTTGCTTTGTGAGACCATGCCCAATCAACTAAGCACTCCAGTCAGGGCTGGATATATATTTTGAGACAAGAAAACCTGCACTCAAGAACTGTCTTCAGAGAGAAGACCTGTGGTTCCAGTGGGCCATGCACAGTGTTTGAGGCACGAGTCTGATGGGCAAGACCTCAGCTTGCGACGGAGGTCCCTGGACCCCTCATCCCTTTTGTACTTCTTAGGTCTCCATGCCCATGAACTTGGACAAAGTTTCATTGCCTTGGTTTATGCATGACATCATATGTGGGTTTCTTATGTTCTTATGCCCTCCTTCCTCATTTGCAACTGAGACTTTATTTTTCTGCAGCAAACAGTACTAATTTCATATCTGACAGCCTCTCTTCTCTTCATTTCTAAAGATACCCAGGCCATCAGTCCGTCCACTAAAATATTATCGCTCTCACTTTAGGACACAGTGACTGGAGATGGACTGAGTTGAGTGCATGGGGTGCTGCTACGGTTCTATGTCTTGATCTGGACAACAACTGGACAAATTGGATATGTTCCATTTGTAAAAATGTATACATTTTCTGTCAAATATACATCTTTTTGTATGTGATTTCTTTTTCAATACAAAGTAGAAAAAAAGAAAGAAGAGAACTGAACAATTACAACAACAAAAATCACTTGTACCCATGACTTTGTGCAGCTAATTATGTTCATGTGATCAAGTTCTAGTTACTAAGGTATGAGCAGAATTCTACAGGACGGCTCATGTGGTAATACTGCTGTTGTCTTCCGTCCTCCCAGCAAAATTCAGCCTCCTTCCCTGCTCAATCCATTCCCATGCCGTCTCATCTTATTCGTATTATATACATAGGCTTTATTTTGAAATAAAAACCCTTTAATGACTTGGCTCACTGCTATCAAACTTGCATCCCAACACTATCAAGATGCGCTTTTGACTCAGGGACTTGGTACATGCTGTTCTCTCTGCCTAAAACACTCTTATCCCAAGTACCACCTTGACTCATTCCCTTCCTTGGTTCAGCTCTTGGATTACATGTTTCCAACACCGACTGCCCCATCGAAAACAACTCACCATCCTCCCGTTCCTCCTTCTTCCCCTACCCTCTTACTCAGCTTAGATTTTTGTCATCATATATATCATGGGAATTAGTATATTTTAATCTAGCTAATTATTTTCTGTCTAAAATGGAAGCTCTATGAGAACACTGATTTTGCATATTTTGCTCCCTGAAGTGCTATGTGTGTTCAGCAAACATGGGTTGAATAAATAATTATAAATAATTTAATGAGCACACGACATAAAATTCTGCTTCATCTTAGGACAATTACTGGAGCAAAAGTTGGAGGCAGAAAAAAAAGAAAACAGAAAAATCTCCTTCCCTGAAATTCTCTGTGTAAGGCATTCTGACACCTCCTTGTCCCCCGCCCAGTGCTAACAAGGCAGTCTACTCGGGGCACCATTCATCACGGTCAGCATTCCACTCGCAGTGAGAGGAGGAAGCCAGCGGTCTGGCTGACAAACCAGGCTCCCTGCACTCGCCCTCTGCGAAGCCTCCTATTGCCCCAGAGTATCCCAGCTCACAAATGACAGGCCCTTAAATTTCAGTCGGGAGACACAGGAAAGGTAGAGAAGTTGTTTTGCTGTTTGAAAAGATAAAGAAATGCCTGGAGTCTTCTGGTTTAAGATTTATGGTTATGAATCTGATAAATCATCAGAGATAAATGTAGTTTGTTTTTCTCTCTCTGGCCAATGATTACCTCCCTCCAGACTGCCATAAATGTCTTTAGGTTGTCCAACCTTATCGCTGCAAGAATGGTCTAGAAGTATGTGAAACACTCATTTAAATCCTATTTCAGCCTCCTCAGCCTCCTCGGGCTCCCCTTTCTCATGATCATGCTCATTTCTTTTCTTTCCCCCTGATACAGAGCATAAATACACACACACAGGCAGATACTTTTATTCTTAATTTTTTTCTGGTAGTTTTGAGTCAGCTTTGCAGAGGAGTTTTGATGGTGAACTTTGACCCGCCTATCCAGGCAAGGCATTCCAGGTCTCAGTAGAAGGCTTTTTAACGAAACCATCATTTCAGGAAAGCGAGTGATGGTGCTTTACTCAAACACATCTAATTCTTAAGAGGTTCCATAAATAACCGAAGACACGATCACATTCAATCCTATTTTTCTTTCGGCAAATGATCTTTATTTTTGTTATTTCTCCTTTGCATGTGGGGGTCATATCATTAGGAGATCCGTGGCATTAAAGCAGAAACATTGAGAAAAGGCCAGGCATATTGAGTTACCATTCCAGTTTTCTAACCCTTTCAACGCAAACCGTTTAATGCATCATGCTATTACATGAATATTTGATCACATAAGCTGTAAATTATTACTTTAGTGTTTGGTTTTTAAACACTTTAAATAATGAAACTCTAGTTATTCTACAGACAAATTTGATGTGTCAATAGATATTCAGATAGTTTCCACCTTTTCTAATAATAGACTGTCAATATTTTAATTTCAATTTCTCACACTAGAGATGCTTAAACTTCGGAGGACTGGAGCTATATACGAAAGGTAACTAAGCTTTGGAAAAGGAAGCCAGAAATATAAGGTGCTTTACCTATTCTTGCCACTTTGCTCTGATAGTATTTCCATGAGTGAAGATCACTATGCTCATTTTACACACGAGGAAACTGAAGGTCAGACTAGTGAGCTGACTCTTTCAACCCATCTAGCATGTCAAAAGGTTCATGCCGAAAGATGGGTCTGCCGCCCAACCTGTGAACGAGACTCGAGAAGCTCCGTGGTGCTTCTGACGTGGAACTCCAGTTAGTTTGTGATGTCAGCTGAGTCTCTTGTTCCTTAGCATATGAGACCCGGGGAGCATTCTAAAGAATCTTGGTAAGACAAGTGAAACTTGAAGTGGACTTGAAAGACAAGGTGATATTAAAACAAAGACACGAAAAAATAAATGTGGAAGGGATGAGACGTATAAACAGCCTAGTGAGAGAAGGGAAATACACAAATCCTGGCTCAATCAGAGCTGTAATGGGGCAGCTGATCTCATGACTGAAGAGACAGTTTGAAGGCATGAGATGGAGGGTTCTGGTAAATCAGGCTGTGCATATCCTGCAGCTACAGGGGAGACACTGACGATTTTGTGAAGAGGGTGACATGTGTAAAGCACGGGATTAGGATTATTCATCTGACAGGAGAGTACGGAGACATTTAAAGGAGAAAGAACCGAGATAAAAGTGCAGTTAGAAACCTGTCTCAACACTAGACCAGATGGTTGTCATTAACGCAGCTTTGTGGAAAATGTCTATACAATCCTGATCTGAATATTTTGCATATCACTTAAAGAGAATGTTGTGTGCCCTGAAGTTTTTGTTGCCATGGATGCATGGTTTTTTATTACTGTTGAGTGAACACCTCCTCCATTCTCAGGGGTTTGGAATCCACAGTAGACTAATAGAATCTTTGACCTCAGAGTTTAAAATCTAGTAAGAGGGACCAATGAGTCACCAGGCAGTGGCTGTGTGATGTGCTAATTGCTATAAAGGTGGCAAGCAGAGGAGCTGTCTGAGCACATGGGAGTTCATTCAATGGCACTTTCATTGAACCTTTGATCCCAGAGTTATTTAGGACTGTTCAGAACTAGAATTTTTGGTTTGATTTTAATTTCCGAGTGCTTGGTGAATAAATAATCATGTGAACAATGAAATGTTAATGAGAAAACAAAATCAGAGATCCAATCACACTGGATAAGCAAACACTCCAAAAGTTAGATGATAATTTCGGACAGTAGGGTAGGCCTGAGTGGGGACTATAAATTGCTACGTGCTTCCACATAGCAGTTCTGGAAAGGTCCCTAGAGGTATTTGGACAACCAGTAATCACAGCTGTAACGTAGAAGCAAAAGCAATGATTGAGGAGTGTGAGTATGAGGAATCAGTTTTCATGATCAATTAAAATGTCTTGATAAGGAAATAAGTGTTTGGAAGTAAATGAAGAATTGGAGCAACTCATATTTGACATTTAAAGTTGCATTGAAAAAAGCATAGAGGTCTGTAGCTATATTTTTCTCAGGGTGAATGTATTAGTTTGTTAGAAGAAAATGGATAATTAAAGAATGGGTTAAAAATAAAATAGAAGATTGCATGTCTGGCAGTAATAAAACAAAAAACAGATTGAACGGAGATATCAGAAGTCTCACCCTGATATGGAGATAGTCTAGACGACCTAGAACTAATCATGATTCAATATCATCCAATGTCTGTGGACTTCCCTGTTGTTCTGTGGTGCTCCTCATCCTCTCAGCCTAATACCCCTATTCAAAAACCTCTGTGTCTCCCCTTCCTACACTCTCTTTTGTATTTATCTGTTAACATTTCCATGGGGAAAGCAGAGTCAAATGATTTAAAACATATTCAAGGTGACTTTCTACTTTTTGTCTCTCCCAGTTGAGGTTGGTTTATTCTTAAAGGGAGGATAATGATGTATTGCCTACTTCCTAGAACAGTTTTGAAAATGAAGGTGATGATGTACAGAAGGTGCTTAGCACAGGGCCCAACATATGGGAAGGAATCAATCATGTTTTTTTTATTATCATTATGTACTAAGCACTTAGAACTGATCCCTCAATTTAATGGCTCATATAGTCTCTCAGTTATAATGATCTATAATATTAAAGAATAATAGTAACCCCCTCCCAACTATAAAACTCTGCAACTCAATGCTATGCTTATGCATTCAAGTTACTAAGATCCTCTGAACTGCTTAGAAAATGCCCTTGTATGCGGAAAACCCTTAAACTAGGAATACACACTTCTTTCTCTCTCTGTCCTTCTCTTTCTTCCTCTCCTTCCCTCCCTCTCTGTCGGGAACCTGGGCTGAGCAGAATCTGGCCTTTTGGCTGATGCAATCAGCTCGGGGGTTTACGCTTCTCAGAAACAACAAGGAGCATGCTCAGAGCACGAACACAGGCTACCAATCAGAGTATAGGACACGCACCCCGACATGCGCGCAATAACCTACCAAGAAGCACTCCTTTGTGTACCCCTCACCAATCAAGTAGCGACACACTTCTCTTTCTCCCCTCTATATAAGTCTTTGCCCGAAAATAAAATTTTGCAGCTTGATCAGAACTTACTGTCTTGCTGTCATTCTTTGCACCTCTTGTCCCCCTCACCCATTTGCTCCAGACAGGTGGTCGAGCCCCATTTGACTGCTCTGCTGGCCAGAGCACCTCTCCTATCACATCTCTGGCAAGAGATACGTGTTGTCCACATTTCATTACACATCACATTCTCCTGGTTGCTGCGCCTTATTGATGACTAACTGGTAAGAAATCCCACGAAACCAGCACTGGCAAAGACAGAAGCTAATCTCCGATTTTTGTAACCGACTCTGTTTGGAGCTATCCAGAGCCTCCGCTCCTTAGTTTACTTGCCCTGCTTTTGACATGGTTCTGCTCATGTCTTTAGAGGGAGAGCAGAGCGCAAGAAAAGTAGAAAAGGAAATGAACAGCTGAGTTATAACATCATATGGATTCATTTTTTCTTTCTTTTTACAGAATATCTTAGATGAAATGGGGATCAAGAGTATAAGGAAGCCCCAAAGAATATTAAAAAGATTAATTCCCTACAACAAAGAAGTAGAGACGTGCAACATCAAAGATGGGCTCTTGCACATGCTACATTTTATAGCAAACATTATAACAGTTTGATTGGGGATCAGAATAGCTTGTAGTTCGCTTAAGAAAACAGCATGAAAGCTTTTATGTCTAATGAAAAGAGTCAACAGTTTCTTCAAATTTATACCAGTGCCAGATAAGACTTGGTGTAGCCCTTTTCTAGTTCAAGGGAAGCTTTTCCTCATAAAATGTTTAGATCTGACACTTTTCTTTGAGGTTGTAACATAATTCAAATTTAAAAGCATGAATTCATTCTTGTGTGATATCTACTCCTCTGAGTATATGATAAAAGTTAAGGACCATACCTCAAGAAGAATATACATGTGTACATATGGTCAAAATATTTCATGGTTTGATAACCAAGTTTTCCTCTTTTCTGAAATGCTTTTATTAACCCTCAAGAAATCACAAACCTCTGCTTTTGAGATAACATTGTCTTCCCAAGATTGACCCAGGAAATCCAGATTTTTACTTCCTATTGTAGTACACAAAACAATCACAGCTCTGAAATTCCACAGAGCCTGTGGAATTTCAAAGACGGTGGCTTCTTAGGGGCACGTCTTAGTTTGCTAATTCAGAAGAGGACAGAGCAAACTAAGTCATTTCGAAGGATGAAGGGATCTGTGCTCATCCAAAATTCCTTCTGTTTCCTCTTGGAGATGCACTCTAGCTTTGTACAAGCGCTTAAGAGATAAAGCTGAGACATGCCAGGAGTTGCACAAAGAAAAAAGACTTTGATATTAATTGTATGTGAAACCCAGCAACAGGTCAGGCCCAAACATAACAACAATGGGATATTCACAATAGAAAAAGTTGGCCAAAGCAAACAAGGCCCTGTGACTCCTTTCTGGCTCCTCTGCAGTGCTCCGTGGGTGCTACTAACATCATGGTTGGCTGAGCAAACATTCTCAGGATATGAATCCTCCCAAGAAGGTCATAGCCAAGCCACAAGCCTCCAGCTTGATGAAGCCAGAGATTTCACAGGACTGGCAGGGCTGTCACCTGTTCTGTTTGTGCCACTGTCTTTCTTACTCTCTCCACCTCGAATCTCAAAGCAGCCAAGGTCTGGTTTCTGTCCAGGGAGGGCCAAAGTGCTTGCAGATGGCTTTACCACCTGTGGCCATGGAGATCCAGCCAAATCAACTCTCTGGACTGCCTGGCTGGGGATTTGGATAACTATGAAGAGATGACTCAGAGACAGGAGTGGAAGCAGACTGTTTGAAAGGTGGGGAGAGAGAGTAGGGAGAGTGAATGAATGGCAAATACTACATGAGTGATTCTCTTCTCCTGCCTGCCTCCTGCCTCTCTTCTTCATTTCATTCTGTGATGGATGGTAGATGAGATAAAGGTTCTCTACTGTAAACTGCACAGTTCTATTAAAAAGAAATGAGTAAGACCTGGGATTTGTATTCTTTTTCCTTAATTTATTCTTGAGACTGCTTCTGCTTTTCTTTATTTCCCACTGAATCTTCCTCCTGGGCTTTAAATTTAATATTTTCTGTCAGAAACAGTTTCCTATAAATCCCTTTCCTGAGATGATATAGATATCTTAAAAAAAAAAAAAGGCCCATTGGATAATCATGCTAAAACATCAGCGTCAAGAGGTATGCTTTATTTACTTATCTATTTATTTGGTGCTTACTCTGTGTCATATATTGTGGCAAGTATTTTGTATGAAAAACTTGTAATTATCACAACAACTCTGCAAGTGGCTTTTTGTTAAATGCATTTTTAGCTGAAGATATCAACTGATTTGACAATCTTATCTGTGAAAGACACAGAAAACACCTCTCAGAAGGACCAGGTAGTGTGACAATTAATAAAAGCCAACATTTACAGGCCACATTTTCCATGCCACAACTATTCCAAGTACTTTGCATCTATTAACACTCCTATCAGAATCACATGAGGTAGCCCCATTTTAATAGATAATGACACTGAGAACTCAAAGTCAAGTAGATAGCTACTGTGATAGCTAATTTTATGTGTCAACTTGGCTAGGCTATGGTGCCTGGTCTTGGGGAAAACATCAGTCTAGATTTTGGTGCAAAGGTATTTTCAAGTGTGATTAACATTTAAGTCAATACATTTTGAGAAAAGCAGACTACCCGCTATAAGGTAGGTGGGCCTCAGTCAATAAGTTGAAGATGTTAGAAGCAAAGGCTGAAGTTTCCTGAAAAAATTCTCCTCAGGAATACAACATAGCACCTATATTTATTAATAGAGTCAGTATTATAATGTAGAGTTAGATATGGATCTAGATATATGTATATGATATATATGTGCATATAGTTTATGTGATTCATATACACAGGTAGAGGATCGATGGATAGATAGATAATTGTCCAAAATAAATCACACACTGAAGTCCAAAGGCAATGTGTCCACTGGAAAACATGACGAGAGCAGGGAACAGACGAATAGTCATGACCCAATAATACAACCGACCACATTTTCAGGTCCATGGTCTTTGTAGTACAACACTACCGGTAGCTATGAAAGAAGATCAACATCATTATATTTTTCTTCTAAAGCTGTTTAACTAATAGAGCGATCAATTGACCTTATGAACAGGCAATCTATGTCATTACCTGTAGAGCAGATCCATACTAAAGACAAAATTTTAAAGGGGAAAACTGGAAAGAATTTAAGGCATCATAATATAAATATAAGTATTTTTCTACTTGTATAAATGATTAAAACCTCTGATTTAAAGTAATTTTCAGCTCTCCTAATTTGTACAACTTCATATGTAGTCACATTTCCTCACTGAAAGTTCACTGAGTAGATATGAATCTTAAAAAGTATTGAATTTTATAATTGTGTTATTTGGACTAGTCACTGCTACTTGACTCATAACCTTCAACCAAGACTTTCCTTCTCTTTCTTCTTACAGCATCTGCATAGGGGAATACAAATATCTTCTTGAAAACCATTTGGTAACCATGGAATCCATGGTTGAAGCTAGTCATGTAATAGTCATGTAATTTAATTTACCTCGCTGATTTTAAAACATCTGATTGTTTGATAAAATTCAGTCTGGCATCTGCCTTACCTTCCTTTCAAGTTGGAGTAGTGTGTGTGTGTGTGTGTGTGTATCTGTGCACATGTGTAAAATATCCTCAGCCCTATGTTCTGCTTACTGACTCATTAATATCAGTTAAATGTTAAAAATATGCGCAAACAACAATGTCAGCCCAATGGTAGCTGATGAGACAAATATTCCACATCTCACTCAGACACTCAGCTGTTGTGATCCAAATATTGACATTGTATAAATGTAAACTCTCCTACAATTAATTAAACCTTTAGGAATGTAAAAAATAGGTATAGTTAAATATTTTAATTGGCTTGCTTTCATTAATGGTAAGCAGAGGGACATAGGCTCTGTATTAAGTTTTTAGAAATGCTTGGGGTTGAGGGAATGGGGACTTGCTGTTCAATGGGTATAAGGTTTCAGTGATGCTAGATGAATTAATTTTAGAGATATGTTGTATAACATATGTTATATAATATAGCTAACAATATGCTATTATGCACTCAAAGTTCATTAAAACGGTAGATCTCATGTTAGACTTCCTTCACACACACACACACACACACACACACACACCAAAAGTGACCCAAGGAAACTGGGAGATAGTGGATGTGTGGTATTTACATTTTCTTGCTTGCAGTGATGATATCACCGGTATTTGCTTATGTCTCAACTCACTAAATTATACAAATTAAATCTGTGTGTGTGTTTTCGTATACTAATTATACCTCAATGAAGCTGTTAAAATCTCAAGATTTTATTAACTAAATCTCACACTTGAATAATAATATGGGGCTGCAGCCCTAATCTATTTAGGAGGTTCAGAGCTACCTAAATGATAGTAACACTTGTGCAGTCTGCTTCTTCCTAGGTCTGCCAGAGTTTCTTTGGCTTAATAGAAACATTCTGTGATTCTCTTAAGCACTACCTTACATCATGGAGGGGGGTTGACTAGATTCAAAACCATCATCATCATCATCATCATGTTTTATTTCTGAAAGTTGGTGGGGTAATCTCTGAATCAAGATGAACACACTCCTCACCGCTGATCAAGCAATTTAAGCAGCTTTAACAACATTTTAGACACATGCTATGAATGAATAGAAATATATATATTTTTTTACATTGTAGTTCAAAAGCTATGAAATGCAACGCAACATTTATCTTCAAGTCAATGACTAAGAGGGATTAAGCAATTAAATCTTTTATTTTTAAAGATCAGTTGACCCTAATTTTATTCTTAGAGTAAACTGGGACAAAATGGGTGAGATGCATATTTTGTTAGTTGGAATACACTGTAAGGATTTGTTTCTAGAAGAATTTAAAGTGATAGTTATCACGACTTTATTAATAGCATTTATAAGAAGAGACTAAAAAATTCTTCTGTGCTAAGTAGCTGAATGAAAGGAAACAAATATCTGAAAGGAACATTTTAGATGATATTTTCAATTCAACTAATATAATAATTGATGCTGTGATTTCAAATACTCATTATAACGTCATACTGCTTATAATCAACAAAAGTTGGAAAGATCCTAAATACTTGAAAATAGGGGAGTTTTCTCAAATTTGGATGCATTTATAAATTTCAGCATTAGGAAAGTGTCAGCAGAAGATACACCTGTTATAGTACATATTGTGTGAATAGTGCAAGTTTACCTATAAAACATAGTGATAGTGGGAAACGAAGCAGAAAACATAAAATGCTAACATTAATTGCATTGAATGACAGGAATATTTAATTTTCCTTTTATTTAACAAATATTAATATCATTCTAGTTGACAGGCATATTTTTCAGCGTGTTGTCTTATTTAATCCTTCAAGTAAGTATATGGGAGAGAGGGTATTCATTAGTTTTCTATTGCTGTGTAAAAAGTTACCACAAGCTAAATAGTTTAAGAGAAAAAACATTTATGATGGCACCGTTTCCATTGGTCAGGAGTCTAGGCACAGCTTAGCTGGGTCCTCCCCTCAGGGTCCCTTGGAGCTGTTGTTGCACTTTGGCAGGGTTGTGTTGTATCTGGAGGCTCAACCAGGGAAGGATCTGCTTCCAAGCTTACTCAGAGTGTGGGCAGAATTCATTTCCTCTGGCTTTATAACTGAGGATTTCAGCCTCTGACTGTTGACTGGAGGCTGTCCTCAGGTCGGAGATGTTCGCTGACACAGGGCCCTCTCAAAAGGCCCTTCACACCATGGCTGTTTTGCTTTCTAAAGTCAGCAGGGAATTTCTCTTGGTGCAGTCTGCTAAGACAGAGTCTCACACCATGTCATACAGTCATGGGAATGACATTCCATATCCTTTGCCACATGATGTAGCCTAACTAATGCAGGGCCACCCCATCATTTTGTCATATTCTATTGGTTAGAAGCAAATTATAGATTCTCCCTGCACTCAACAAGAGAAAATCATACAAAGACATGTCTCATTGAAGGTCTCCTCACTTTGCATTATAATACACTATTTTTATTATTCTTTTGCATGTGAGGGAAATAAGATTCAGAGAGATTTAGTAGTTTGTCTATGGTCAAAAGTTAGTAACTGAAGAAATTGGGATTTGAACTCAAGTAATATGGATCTAAGGTCCTTGTTCCTAATCTTAGTTTTACCAACGTTCAGTACACATAATTTCATAGATATTGACCGAGTGCCTCCAATGTGATAAACACTATGGTAAACATTGGAAACACTGTTGTAGAACAGATACAGCCAATCCTTGCCCTCAGAGGTTATACTATCTAATGGGAATATGATATACCCAGGAGGGCAGCGAATGTAACAGAGTACAAAGACAAGAAGTATGGGGCACTGCGGATGCCCAGAGAGGAGCCACTTAATCTAGAACCGTGGAGTCAAAGACTTCCAGAAAAAAGTGACATGTAAGCTCTGGCCAGAAGGATGCATAAGAAGTGAAAGGGAAGGGAACATGAGTGAAGGTAACAGGTACATGAAGACCTCAGGAGATGTTCAGAGGACCCATTCATGAAAGACTGGGAGTATCTTATGAGACAGGTACAGTTGGAAGATACCAAACTCCTGGATTAGGGAGAGACCTGTGAAGGTTCTTGGCTTTATATTAGGCAATGGGAAATCATTGAAGAAACATGTTTTCTCAATCGTGTAAACATTTAACTAGCTGTAAATAAGAGGGCAGCTGGAAGCAGGAGACCAAGCAGGAATGTGGTTGTAATAATCCAGGTAAGAAATAACAACGATTTGGGCGAGGCTAGTGAGATACGGGTTGGACAGAAGTCTATACATTTAGAGACTATGTTTATGCTTTTTTGTCTTCTTTACATTTTTGTATGCTTCCAAAAATTATAGTTAATAAGCATTCCTCACTTTTAATCTCAGAAAAATATGCTTTAAATAAGAAACAAATAAGGCAGACACTCTCCCCAAACACAGTGCTGTATTAATTTTCTTATTAAAGTTATACTCGTTTACTCAGAGGAATAATTTTTACCAGCTGAGATGCTTATGCATCCTTTTTCTACCTTCTTCCTGAAGAGATTAGGGTTTCATAATGAAAAGCTGCTTCATTAGTTCTAATGGTCTCCCTGTCACATGGAGCTCTTCAGAATTAGTTTACCGTGCCATCAATAGGAAATCAAAGGACCCTATCTCCTGAGGGCCGCAAGGTGTGAATGCCAAGTAGTCCCAGAAACGGGCTGCAGAGCTTACACTCCAGCAAACAGGACTGCCGTGCTGCATAAAAAGAAAGAGTGAGCAACTCACTATGTCTCAGAATTGTCTGCTTTCCAGTAGATCTAAGAAGTGTGGTATAAAAAGATGGGCACAGATCATCTGGAGTCCCAAATTTGGAACTGTTAGGTCAGAGTCGCTGAAGAAACCTGAAGGATACAGCAAGCTGAGGAGAGCAGGGTTTATTATGGGGGAATAAGAGGGAAAGTGGGGCCAACTAAGGGAGATTGGGGAGCCAACCAAGGGAGGTTGGAACTTGCTGGATTGTTCTTAGATCGAGGTTTTTAAATGCAAAAACTTGCAGTTGGCGTATTGGAATCTGATTGGCTAGGGCTGGTTGCTGGGTGAAAGCTGCCTCCTATTATACTGGATAAGCCAACCCCAGATCCTGATCTTCCTGGATCTGCAGGGTCTGCAGACCCTTCAGCTTCCCATGGTGTCATTTTCTCGCCTGGTGATTTTCATTCCTCCTAGGCCTGCCTAGATCTAACAGGAACCATCTGCCTCACTTGTATTGTTCCAGAAAATTGAAACGACCAGACACCAGAGGGGTTCAAGAGCACGATCCTTTATTCACGTGTGGTCCCAGAGTCACGTGTGGACTCCAAATTCTGGGCCCAAAGGAGGGGCCAGGCGGGTGGTTAAATACTCTTGTAGCAAGGTGGGGAGAGGACAGGTCACGTGGTACAAGGAGGGAGCACAGCCAAGGACACAAAAGCAGAGGGCGTAACTTATCTGGAGCCAGGAACAGGGAGTCAACTTGTCAGCAGGCAGTTATCTGGGGGTCTGGGAACCAGCAGGGAGTTACCGGTCTGGGAGCCAGAAGGGAGTTACTGGTCCGGAACAGAGAACCAGCTTTATCTCCCATAACAGTATCATCTCAGAAAGTTTAATATATACCTGTTCCCCAAGTTTTACCATATCAAAGCTAGTGTTTATTCCCTTGTTCCAAATGGCACTGGGATCTGGGTGTGCTTGAACCCTCATCTGTCTGAAACAACTATGCCCAGTCAATCAATCACACTGCCCCAGAGATCAGAAAGCAGTTTGGGAGATAAAGTAGGCTGAGTCATAAGAACCTAAAAATATCAAGTCTTAATCTTTGGAACTTATATATCTGACCTTATTTGGGAGAAGGGCCTTTGCAAATTGTAATTAAGGAGTTTAAGATGAGGAAATTACCCTCAATTTTGCAGGTGGACCCTAAAAGCTATCACAAGTGTTCTTATAAGACAGAGCCAAAGGAAGTAACACAGACGCAGGGAAGAGAAACATACATGAGTTAGAGCAGAAAGATTCAGCCACAAGCCAAGGAATGCCAACAGCTGCCCAGAGCAGGAAGAGGCAAGGGAGGGATTCTACCCCAGAGTGTCCGCAGGCTGTGCTGCTCTGCTCACACCTTGATTTCAGGCATCCAGCCTTGAGAACTATGAGAGAACACAGTTATGTTGTGTTCTAAGTCCTTCGCTTTGGGGTAGGAAAGGAACACAGGAGGGATAATGTAAGATTAGAAAATGTTTTGTGCAAATCGGAAAAGGATTTCTCTCTCTGAATGGACAATACTGTATTTCATAGACAACCAGCATGGGGAGGAAGCACCTGGGCTGAATTTTAGCCTCCACTTATCTCTTTGGAAGGTACCTTTGTGGGATGAACCAGCTGCACCACTGTGGGAGACAGTTCTAAGGATGAAAGAGAGGACAAGACTCTGGTTTCACAGAAAGTCAGAACTTTAAGAGAAAGAATGCAGAAATAAGAGGTGGTATGGACACTACACTCTAAAAATAATGTTCGTAACTCTCACTTTGGACTGCTTCTCAAAAATGCTTCATATAAATTATCTTCGTGCCCTTAAAATATCCTGGGAGAGGGACATTAGTCTTGATGCCTCTGAATTGTTTTGGATGATCTCAGCAGATTAACTTCCAAACATTCTCCTCTGACTCTCAGTTTTCTGTCACCATTGGGTTGACTAGGAGCAATCACTTTATGTTATAGAGAGGTTAATTAAGCAATTCTTTCAGGAAGCCTATCAAGTCTAGGTTGATTAAGATTGCTTTCAGAATGATATTTAATTGGGATAATGGTTTAAATTGGTTATTGATGGAGGAAGATTTGACTGTGACTAGCTTAATTCCCTCTGGATGAGAGCAGAAAGCTTTCCCTTGCTAGTGTTTCAGTTTTTTGGGATAGTTTGAAAAAATATATATATGGCATGAAAATTTGCAATTAAGATTATTTTGACTAAGGTGAGCCAAGAATTTAGGCAAACCATTAGGAGTGTAAACTCTCTAAAGGAGACATAGTCTAAATGACAAGGCGATCCATTTCCACCGAGGTGGCTGTGAATTTCATGGTAATTCTCTGTTTCTGTGCTATATGCTAAGGGTCAGAGGCAGGCATGCACAGGATGAGCAGAAGCTAAGAAGTCCAGAGCTCTGCCAGGGATAGAGTAAGATACTTGGCATATCATTCCTGCCATGACTACACTGCTGTGAGCTGAAGCTTTATCATTCTCATTTAACAAAGCTCTGGGATACCAAATAAGTCATGAGATCACAAAATGAGTGAGTCCTGATCAGTACCTCAAAGCTCAGGTCCCTGGAAGTCTAATGCTAGTTCATTCATTCAGCAACTACTATTTAACACAGTATCTCCTCTAACATACATGGAAGATATGTCACAAGAACCTGAACTGGTGCCTAAAACCTAGAATAGCACCAAACCACACACATACATATATATGTGGTGTGTGTGTATGTGTATGTATATATATATATCAGTATTTAACCATGTAATATGAAAAATAGAGACAATTATTGAAGAAGATACAGGATACAAGAAACACTGTACACAGGACAATGATGCCTCAGTCCCCTTCAAAGTAGGCACCTTGGGACAGTCACCATCGGCTGGCCCATTGTATTTTCCTCAGTCTCACTGATGGTCTGAAAAGTCTTCCCTTTCAAAGATGATTTTAGTTCTGAGGAAAGCAAGAAGTCTGGGCTGTAAGGGGGAGGCTGAATCACCTTGGTGATTTGATGTTTCACTAAAAACTGCCTGAGACTTGATGCATGAGTGGGCGGGTTGTCACAATGAAGCTGCCAATCACCAGTTGCCCATAGCTGAGGCCTTCTGAAAAATGCATGTAGTTTCCGTAGAGAAATGTTCAAGCTTAACACAAAATCTGAGACATATTTGCTTCCCTACTCATGCAGTCATTTTAAATGCAGTGGCCACACAGTACGCATGCTCGCTCAATGGCGTCTACCACCCCCACTGACTAGTACAGTGAAGTTGTCATTGTTCATACGTGCACATTCCAGTCCTCTGTCTTTGGCTGCCAGGTTACATCGATATTGCACAAACCTTCCTCATATTAATAATGGCTGGGTTTTTTCTGGACTGATATATACATATACATACATATATATACATATATATATCTTTTTCCTATGAATACATACTAATGATAAAGCTTAATTTACAACTTAGGCATAGAAAGAAATTTA
>PVKM010029108.1:0-17943 GCA_004027735.1 Carollia perspicillata | reverse complement strand
GTTTCTTTACAACATAGGGATTGGGTTGCAAGCTTCCCAAGCTAGAGATTCAGGCAGAAGTCATATAAGCTTTCATGACCTGGTATCAGAAGTTGGTCAGCATTGGTAGTGATGTAATCTGTTGGTCACTGCATTCATAAGGATTGCAAAATTTCAAGTGCAGAGGAAACATAATCCTCATGTTGATAGAGGAGTGACAGGTTCTAGAAAAGCACATGGAACAGAAATGTTTCAGTACTTTCTTTTGGAAAATACTGTCTACCACAGTTCTATGTCACTTTCCTGTAATATAAAACATACTCTTCCCTACTTGACAAAACCCCACACAAAGTTTCCTTACATTAGGGCATCAGGCACAAACTCCAGATCCAGGATCTCTTCATCTAAACAAAGTCCACTTCTGAAAGCAGCTCCTTTGGTGCATTCCTCCCACACAGTATTGATTTGCAGAGCGGTGAATTATTATCTGCTCTGCTCTCCCTTCCCAATATACAGTGGGAGGATAGGCTTTAAAAGGGAAGATAGGACTGAGGGCCCATTGCAAATCTGAAACCAAGTTCGGCACCAGTTTTTTTCTTTATTAAGACTCAATCCTATTGCATGAGAATGAATCTCCATGACTCTTGGCTCTACTCTCGGCGTTCCCCTTTCCTTCCCAGAAGAAATTGTCTGTTTGCTGCTCAATAATTTTTCAGCCTATTTTCCACTCATATGAGTTCATAAATCTAAAAGTCTATTTTTTATTTGATACTTTTTATATTCTTTTTAATCAAAGTTGGTGATGTTTCTACCAGTAAAATTTTCTTAAAATTTTGTGAGTTCCCTATGATCGATCTCTAGTGCAGTTTACACCGTTAGAGCAAAAGCCACCTGTAAATTTCTTGTGTCAAAAGATTGTTAAAGGCACTGTAGTGACAATTTTAGGGATGAACTTGGATATTTGCAGTTATATTTTATTTTCAATTTTTAACCTTTAAAAATAAACTCTGGTAAATAGAACATTACCAGACCTAAGATAAAACTGTTGAGGAATTTTTAAAATTATAGATGCGAAATATGTAACAATAATAAATCATACCTCTCACTATGGTTTATAATGTTGACAAAAGATCCACAATCAAATTCTGTGGCTTTATGTATTTTGCTGTACATATCCAAATAATACTTCAAGCATATTAGTTGAGCTCATGAATATTAAGTATCCCCATGGTTTCTTATGTGCCATATATCTTCTGTTTGTAGATTTGTTTTCCATGCTTGTCAACCCTGATTTGTGCCCAGGGAAGCTGATTTAAATGAATTGCATAAGCAGGATCTTGTCCTCTTGTTCCTCATTCTACTAAAATCTATCAAATGCGCCAGTGAGAAATAAAAGGACAAGAGAGAGAAGTCAGGTGTTTATTTTCCCTGTGGCCTCCCTTCCTGGGCTGTACGGATTGGCTGCATACATTTAACAACACTACTTCGTACCTTTTATGAACACTCTCCATACAGCTACCCTCTTGAGATTTTGTTTATTTTTTCCTTCCCCTGACTGATTCTGTTCTAACAATGGTTTTGGTTCTTAATATTAAACAGAACTTTACTATACTGTGTTGGATATCCAGAGATAACTGAAGGATACAGTTTTCAATCTCATGCAGGAATCCAGCTGTTAAATAATTAGCAATCATCAAAGCCAAACAATTTCTTCTAAGAACAACAAATGAAAGAGTTTTTACTGGGTCTTTAAGCGCAAGTAAGATTTAAAATGTACTTAAAAGAGTTGACTGTATTTCTTAAATCCCTATAACAACATTACATGGCAATCTATAAAATTATGTATATATATATAGCTGGTAATATAATTTTAGCAAATTTGCAAGAAAGGAATTGTAGGTAAATGTTTCTAAAGTTAAATAATTAACATGCTCTGAAGATGTGGCTGTGGCACAAAAGTGAAATGAACTGTGGAATTTCATGGAACTTAAAGCTGGAATAATAAAAATGTAGAACAGCTTCATGGCTTTCATTCTTATGTTGTATTCATTGTCACATTCTCAGGGAAGCCTTTCTAACCGTTCCATCTAAATTTTGTTTTCCCATTCTTAATACTCTTCGTTCCACTTTCCTGCTTCAGTATTTTTCATGTAGCATTCACTTTAACTTAATCTATACTATATTTTACTTGTTTATTTTATTTATTCTCTTTCTCCCTTTCTACTGTTGTTTAGAATACAGAACCCATAAGAAAATATTATTTGTTGGTTTACAAAATATTGTATTTAAATAACCTAAAAATAGACTTAGACACCAAGTGTGAACTCAACAAGTATGTCTGTATAAATTAATGGAAAAAATGTTTACTACTTTAAATTTATTTGTAGTAGATCACTTCCCAGGTTGTACAGAAGAAAAACTCAAGTAATTCTCACTGCTCCCTTCTGTAATGTGTGTGTAAAGTACTTCCTTTAACTAATTTTCTTATAGTATATTTTAAAAATTGCTATTGGAGCTTTTAAAATTTGTCCTATTTGTAGATTTGCAATGGTATACCCATAAACTTTTAGAATCTCATGACTAGTAGGATAGTACATTGGGTAATTCAAACATGTTTCTTTCATCACATGATCTTAGTTTTTATCTAACTGTACCAATCACACATTTGTTTTAATTTTTAAATAATTAATTTGGTTTCTTAAAAGATATTCATATTGTTCTGTCATGAAAATATGCACTCCATCAAACATTATTCTCATGAGGCTCTTACCTGTTTATTGTTCATTATCTTAAACAATACTTAGCATTAGTTTTACATGGGATAATTGATCCTAGAATAGATATTCCCAGTCCTAGCCCAGATTTTTATTTTACTCACCACTTTGATCATAAATTGCCATTGTTATCTATTATCTATTGTTGCTAATAAGAAGCATATTTTCAATAAAGCCACTTGACTTAAGTGGAGAGGCCTTCTTGGGTTTAGGCATTTAAACTCTCTGTCCATCCTATCTATCACATCCTGACATTCATTAGTTTGACTAAATTTCACCTGTACAGGCAGTTCTATTTCAGCTGTTTATTTTCCCCAACACTTTGAAAGCATTTCTCCATTTTTTTTCTTAACATCTATAGGTATTCGTAAGAAGCTGGCTGGCTGTCAAATCATTGTTCCTTTGGAGATTATATATCTTTATGTTAGCTTTAAAAAGATTTTATTTACTTATTTTTAGAGAGAGGGGGAGGGACGGAGAAAGAGGGGGAGAGAAATATCAGTGTGTGGTCGCCTCTCACATGGCCCCTACTGGGGACCTGTCCTTCAACCCAGGCAGTGCCTGACAGGGAATCAAACTGGCAACCCTTAGGTTCTCAGGACAGCACTCAATCCACTGAGCCACACCAGCCAGGGCTATGATAGCTTTTAAAGTTAAATATTTTTATCCTTAATATGTCTAGTATTTTCTGTTCATACAGTTTAGAATTATATTTTTATTTTTATATTTGCCCCTTGAAATTAACTATTAATCTAATAACTTATGTCTACCTTTACTTCTGGAAATGAATCATCCATTATTTCTATTAATATTTTCTGACAATAATCTATCTATTTTCCCCTTCTTAAATAGTTCCTTGATCTATATTGACTTCTGAAGACATTTTATGTCTCTTAATTGTATCTTCACAATTTTGTTAATTATTTCTATTTATGCTGTAATCTAGGTGAATTTCTCAATACAATCTTCTAAATTATTCATTATTTGACTGCATCAATTCTAAGTTTCAAATTTTATTTAAACCGTATTTTTCATTTCCAAATTTTACGTTTTTTTATTCAATTTTCTTTTACGACATATATTTCCTTATGTTTAGTCATTTATTGTCCATTCCAAGCCTGATATTTACATTTTAATAACTACCATATATTTTTAATTTCCAAGATTTAAACAAATTCTTCTTTCTTGTTTAATGTGTGCCAGATTATGTTTACCAATTTCTTTGATTAATGCTATCATTACTTCATTTATGTCTTTCGAGTCTTACATATATTAATTTTTATTGTAGATGCTTCAGTTATTTTTATTTAATTTAAAGAAATTCATCTTCAACTAATGCTTTTGTTAGCTCCATCATAACAAATAATCAATTATAATATGTTAGTTTTCTTCACATATATGAACTTTTCTTTGTGAGATTGTTTTAAACATGAGGTTTTCATCTTTAATTTAAATCTTTATTTTTGTATTCTCTCTCCTCTGTTTAGTGGTTTAGTGATTGCACTCCACAGTTCAGAATTAGTTATATATTAGTTTCTATTGGCTTCCAATCCACAGACATCAGGGACATTCCAGATATAACCATGACACAGGCCCTGGTGGAAGCCATCAAATGGCATTATGTGTCACTTTCTTTTCACTAGGTACGGTTTCAGATAAACTGAAGTTCCATGAAAAATGTGCATCAACTTACTTTTTTTATAAATGAGAAGTTCTTCCTCAGCAGAAAGACTGAATCTAGTTTACCATCTCATGTAGAAAGCAAAGAATAAACTCTCCAGGCTGTCCTGGCCTTCTTCCAACTTGAAAATCAGCAAACTATTCATGCCCACTATACTTACTACTCTGTTTCTGTTTCATCTTTGGTTATTAGAAATATTAACTGTGTTAATCATAATTATATTATTTAAATGTTTTTTTCTATTCTAGTGGTATGCATCTGAACAAAGGCAAAAATTGTTATCCTCAAACAATTTAATCAGAACACCTTCTTGTTCGTAATTCATTCCATATAGCATTTAAAAATCACATTTATAAAAATAAACATTTGAATAAAAGTATGTCAAAAAGTATTCATTGCTTATATTATAATGGAGGCTAAGTCCAAGTCAGGCAGAAATATAGGCAATGAAATGCTTATTCCTAATTAGAATAAATTCCTTAATTATGATTTTCTCTTAAGAATAGAGAGAGTGTTTTGTTTGAAGTATTAGCAGGAATTTTTCAGGTGAATAGTCAACAGCAGTGGATCTAAGAGAAGAACAGTGTCTGTAGAGATATAAGGATGTGAGAAACTAGCACCATAATGTCCTAAGACTCATACCCTAATGGACAATAATATTAAGAAAAAAAGGGATTTTTTTTCTTCAGTGGATGTTGCAGGTGAGTCATATTGAAGATTACATGTTTTTGCATTGTTTATGTGAACACCCATGAATCAACTACTGAAACTAGCGATTATTATCTAGCCTGGGTCTAAGTCCACATCTACAGTATAGTGATGGGGACCAATCTTCACTTTGGTTATACAAATGAGAAATGAGGTTATTTTACTAGAATTTTTTTTGCCTCACAGAAGAATAAATTCCCCCCTTTGAGGTTAATTCCACCTAATAACATTACAATGATCCCACTGTTTTCTTGTTATTAACTTATCTCCAGTTAGTTACTTATGCTTTCTATGAGTTTTATTATAATTATCTCCACATTAACCCTTGTGACTATTCTTCTCACCCTTTGTTAAACTCATCCTGCCTTTTCCTCAACACAACTTGTGGTAGCATTGAAACACTGGAGTTGTTGGGAAAAGGAACATTTAAATCATTTTTTCTATTGGGTAGACCACCTGTCTTACCATCCTGTCTGTCTCATACATACAGAATATCTGCTTCATTATTATAAGATCAGACTGTGATTGAAATTATATTCTTACCCCTATAAAACAGTAAAACTAATTTCATGATGCCATAGTCTTTGGTATATAAATCAACACAAAGAATAGAAAGCTCCCAAGAAATCCATCATCATCTGAACATGTGTTCAAGTGTCTAGTCTTTGTTACCCATCATGTGCTAGAATTTACTTTGTCCTCAACAAAGTCCCATATATTCTGTTCTGAGTATCATGGACACTGTGATATCATACAGCCCTATTAAATGACAGGGATTTTTTTCTCTCTCACACCTGCTGGCACAAAGATGTGAGAGTAAGGGAGGTTTTCTACCTGTACAATAATTCAGACATTAAAACAAAAGCAATAGCAAACAGCCTCTAGTTCATTGTTCTTACTTTTTGTCCTCCTCCAGATCTCCACTCAGTCTGTGGGTCTCTTCCTTCTCTTCATTTACTCATTGTCCACGTGCTCAGCCAATCTCATCTAAAAATGATAATTAGTACATTTTTATCTCTAGCCCTGATATTTCATCTGAACTCCAAACTCATATATGCTTATATCTTCACTTTATGTTTAATAAATATCTCAGAAAGAACACGACTAAAACAAAATCCTGTACTTTACACCCTTAAAAATGTGGATTTTGCCTTCATTTTTTTAAATTTTAATAAATTGTACCACTACTCAGAACTGGTTAAACAAGAAATTCTTGAGTCATCTTTGATTCCTGTTTTACATGCTCCACATACCACTGATGAGCATGGTTTATATATTCTATTCTTCTTTAAATTTAAAATTACTGTAAAAATTTTATCCCATCTCAATTTTTTTACTTCAATTACCTAAGTCAGGAATCCCTTCTTACATGAAATTTTATAATATTCTCCTACTCGGTTTCTCTACATCCTGCTTCCTCTTTCTTACCCTGTCTACTTGTATCAAAAATTTTACTCTTACCCCATTCTCAATACTTCCGTGGTTTACCTTCATGCTTATAATAAAAGCTCTTACTGTGTTCCAAGATGTTTATTATGATTGAGATAGTCTATCTACTTAAACTAATTTCTAACCACTTCTTTTTTTATATTTTTTTTAATTTTAATTTAATTTTATTTATCTTTAGATGGGAAGGAAAGGAGAGAGGGAGAGAAACATCAATGTATGGTTGCCTCTTGTGTGTCCCCTGCTGGGAACTGGCCTGCAACCCAGGCATGTGCCCTTACTGGGAATCAAACCATGGTTGTTTGGTTCCCAGGCCTGTGCTCAATCCACTGAGCTACACCAGCCAGGGCCAATTTCTAATCACTTCTTAATAGCTATGTCTGCTGCAGTAAAATGGTGAGTAGGCCCAATGATATACCAGGAAATGCAATTGAAAATTAACTATGTTAAATAAAGGTGGTATGGCAAGAAATTTGTATCCTAGAATATGAACTTTAGGGGAGCCTTTTTGAGCTAATTGATGTGGCTCACCCCCACATCCTTCCTTTACCTGCCTACTTTAAGCTTGCATAAAAACCAGTGAAGCCAAAGTTATGGACTCTTCTGATCTGGGAGATCCTTCTATCTGTATAGATCACTGAAACCTAAGACTTTATTAAGTATGTATCTGTGAAGAAAAAATACAGTATCAGGAAGTGTGCCCAGTTGCACTAACATGTACCTCCTGCGCATTACTGTGGCTTATGTAGGACTTAAATTGGCGTATTCTAAGCTGAGTAGAAGTTATTCTTGCCAGTCCTTAGTGCTGGACCAGTCATTATGTTCTGGTCTCATCAGGTTCTTGTCTGTTTTTCTAAATCACTAAGTCTTATCCCTTAATGTTTGCTTTACATTTGCTATGGCCTCTATCATGAATGATCTTGCTCCAAATAGCCATATATTTCATTATTTTTAACTTTGCTTGTTCTCTGACTAAATGTTACCTTTATAGAAATGCTTTCCCTGGATATTGAAAAATAGCTTTGTGTATGTCCTATATGTCTCCTCTGTTCTTCTCCAGATATATTTACTAATATAATGCACTAATATATTACTTGTTTACTTGTTTTGTGGGTAATCACTTCACTAAGTTCCGTGCCTCACTAAGTCTTGTTTTTCTCAACATTGTGTCCCAGCTTCTAAATAGTTCTTAGTATGTACATATAAATTCTGAGTAAAAAAATTGTTGAATAAATCTTAGTTTATTTAAATTTAAGCCAAAATAACTCCATCTTTTAGTTCCTTATATTTCTGAGCTCCCATAATCTTCATGATTCCTCTAACTTGTTAATACCCCAGATATTGTTGTGCTGCAAATACCTATAGACATGAATTCTTGAAGAGCAATATCTGACCAGAACTTATCTATTTACCTTATTTCTTCACTCCCAACAGTCTGGATATAGTTCCTTAATTCTCATAATACCCCTCCCCATACATTACTTGGCTAATATATCGCCTCACCCAATCCTCCACAGTTTTTTTTCTTGGACCTTTCCATCATAGTTGTTTACTTGAATTTCACATTATTTCTTTAAAATTACTCAATATGTCAATGTCCATATTATCTCTTTCTATAATTCCCAACCTTGAATAAACTTGAGTCTATAATCATATGTCTTATCTTCAGCAAAACAGTTCTCAAGTACAATAAGAGAATCACCCAAACACCTGATTTTCCCTCAATGTATATTGAATTCCCATCTCAACAGCCATCAAAACGGCCAAGAAAACAACTTAGTGCCTTGTTCATCTCTTCCTATTACCATTAGTAGAAATGGGGAAGTTTAGAGACTAACATGAAGCTATACATGAACCTAACCTTCAATAATGTTTTCACTTGTTTTTTCACAAAGGATAACAGATCAGAGTCAATAATTCACAAGTGTGTTACACTCAAATCTCCTAATCATCTTGATACATAGCTCTTCTGTTACTTTTCTGTCCATTTCAGAGACAGGGGTGCCTCCATCTCTTCATTTTGTTTTTCATTTTAAGCCAGAGTTATTTCATTTTTATCCTTTTCTATTATATTTTTTCTATGGTACTAATTCCATCCTCTATTTTAAATATTTAACCCCTCCAGCTCACTTATTCCCACTAATTTCCTTATTCTTCCACAAAGCACAATGTCAAGTTCCATAATTCACTAAAACCTTTTTTGATTTTACCTGGTAGCTTATCCCTGACTCTGTACCATCATGTAGCAATTATATACTCCTTGAGCAAAGCACAATGAGCAGGCTCTATAGTCACAGTCATGTAAATGAGTAACTCAATTAAAATCTCAGTAATTGATTTGCATAACATTTCTGCTTTATAAAGGAGAATACTATGAGATAAATTATACCTTCGTATGTGAATTCAAACACGCCATGAAACACCTCAAGAAAGAGTTTTGCTCAGTCTGAGTGTCATTTTCTAGCTATGTTGTTGGAATAATCTCCTGATATGTTTATAGAATAGTAAAGAATAATGAATACATTTTTTTATACCTCAGGGAAAGCTGAAATCAGCTCCCAACCACACAAATCCCCTATCCATCATTTATATTTAGGTTAATGCTTTATAAAAATAATTCCTTGTAATAGAATATCTTTGACAACATTTTAACCTACAAAACACACAGGTAGAGACTTTCTCCAAAAATAAGAACATGAGAAATCATCATTCCCACTGAACATGTTCTTGTGGTCAATGCATTAAACATACAGTATCCTTATTTAGGGGCCACTACAGGATCTTCATACAAACTTGTGTTCTTTTACTCCTTACCTCTGTCTAGGCACCAGTCCGAGAGCATCACCTATTCCCAACACTGTAAATAATGAGAATTTATTTGGCCCTTTATCTGCTAGTTAAAAAAAAAGTAAAATTTCCAAACCCATGTACATTAAAATAAAGATGATATGATAATTTTAACCTAAATACATTGGTACAAGACTACTAACAACAAAGTTGTTAATTTGACCCCTTGGGGCTTGGAAATGCTTTCTCTTTCATTGCCTTTGTAATGGGTAGGGAACAAGGTTCAGAATGGAGTATAGGCTGAAAAGCTCCCAGAAATATACAAAAACAAAAACAAAAACTGTACTAACATGGTTTGGCAGATCTGAGAAGGTGGAGCACAGCAATTGAGAGATTTTGCATAACTATGACAGCTTGGCCAGCTTCATAATTGTGTTGAACAGCTTTGCCACTCATGGGGCCAGGAAGATGGGAATGACTTTGGCTCATGGTGTAGACTGGAGGCAGTGCTCCAGTTGCTACCCCTGTGCAAGAAGGAAGAAGGTGGTTTGCTCCACATGTTGGGGCCATGCTTGCCCAGACTAACACTGGTAGCTGGGGAAAGGCAGAAGACACAAGCAGACTGGCAGATATGGCCCTTTGGGAGAGGAGTTGGAAATCAGGTTACAGAGGAAATGCTGGGATTTAAACTGGGTGCAGCAGCCATTCTAGCACTTGACCATGAAACTTGAGAAGGAGAAGCGCTCTTTGCCATGCAGGGAGTAGTAGTGAGGAAAGAAACATGCTGTCTGTAGTAAGGGTTTTTTGTCCCATGTGATTCGAAAGAGAGCAGTGAGGGAGAAGTAAACAAGCAACGCTGTTGTGTGTACTGAGGAAGGAACCCACATGGTCTGGACTGGTAAGAAAGGAGACGCTACTGCTGTGATCCTGCTCTTGCTGACTGACCCTGATCTGCTGTACCTTGATTTTACCTGCACTTTTAAGTGTGACCCAGAATAATATGGCACAAGTTTCTAGACTATTATACAGAGGCTGATGGCAATGTACTCCAGATATTGCACAGATAAGGGCATGGGAAACTTTTGGGGACATTTTTGGCTGGTAGCCTGGTGGGGAGCATGGGAACTTCTGGGTCTTGTGGGAAAGGAGGGCTCTGAGCTTAGGTGCTCTGAGCCATCCCAAGGTTGGGATGTTGTAAATGAAGACCTGCTCTTTCCAATGTTAATTGTTAGGTTGTTCACCAAGGCACCATTTGGATGGGCCCGTGTCTACTTGGTAACACTCTCTCATTGTCAATTTAGTTCAGCCAAAATTTAGGTGATGCTAAGAAGGAAAGTCACCAGCTAATAATCTGCTGTTAGGTGACATATGTCTCTTCACCATGACAATTCCAGCATGTGCATATTTCTGCTAAATTGTAGTTGCCCCCAGAATCCATCTCCTCATTCACACATTCTCCATTTCCACACCTGGCTCATTTTTGGATCTTGGTAACATTTCTCTTTCATTCTCCAGCAAATAGGCAATAGAGTAAAAGAGTCATTGGTTTGATTTTTGAAAGTGAGGGAAATCTGGGAAATGTTTTTGCCAACAAAATTAACAATACTTGTTGTCAAGAATTACTAATATGGTGACAGAACTTTCAATCAATCAGAAAAGCAAGTAGAAAGTAAGGCCAAACAGCACTAAATGTCATAATTATGTAAAAATAAGTTTAGTTGCATATAGAAAAAATATATTGTGACTTCAAAAACATAGAAATTTATTTCTCTCACAAATAAGCCTGTGGACAAATTATTCAGCACTGTAAACATTTCATTACATCCGTAACCCAAGCTCCATCTATGTCAGTTCTATTGTTTTATAGTGAATACCTTCACCCTAGATGGTCCAATATCCTTATGAAAGTCTAGCTGTCATGTCTAAGTTCCAGACAAGAGGAAGGGAGAAGGACCAAATTAACTAGGAATTTAGCCACTTTCTGAAGTGCTATGAAGTATAACAACAAGTGATTTTGCTTAAGTTCAAAACCGTATTATTTAAATAATCTGTAATTAATCTAATTCCTGACATTAATTGTCAAATGCACTTCATAATGAAATAGCTGTCCTATTTCATTACCTAATTTGAGAATTATATGGACCAGTTTCCAAAGTGTCAAGAAATCTTTTGTTCTGTGATTTTATGGTCATTCAGAACCTCCTTTAGGTTTATATTTTCTTTAATAAGATATAATTTGCTTTCAATACATGATCTAGCAAAGTTATATTTCTAAACATCCTAGCATCTTATGTACACATTAATAGTGAAAAGTTAGAGAACTAGTCAGCTATAGGTGAATAATTTTTATGTTGAAATTTTTATGTTGAATTTAATAATGCATAAAACCACCTAAGGTATCAGCCTTTTGTATATTTAGACAAATTCAAATGTGTTGTGACTCTGAATTAGTGAAATGTAACTAACATGTTCTGAGACATGGAGTAGACATACTAGCTTATATCTTAAATGATTTCTCATACATTTAGGGACTCTTGCTAAAGGAATGTAGAAACTAGTTCTGCACATTAATTCAGGCTCCAGAATTCAAACTTTAAGTTACACTGAAAACAGGCAAATAAAACACAGATAAATCAGAATTTCGACTAAAGTGGAAAATATATTCTGCTTAACTTGAAGCTGTCACTCAATAAATTCTTAGAATTTTCAGTCTTACCAGAACAATAACTGGCTAGAATTCATTAGATTTTTGTGCATGGCTAAAGTTTTGAAACAAATATTGCATTTTTGTATAAATGTATTTGGAGGGAAATTTTAAGTTTGTCTCCCAGATAAACCCCACTGAAAACCTACTACTTCTCTTGAAAATGTATGTTTTTGAAACATTTATGAATCACATCAATGTTGCAAAAGATATGTATACTAGGAAGAGATATGTTTGGAATTTCTTTAAGTTTTATAATACAAATTTAATACCTACTGATCTAAATTTTGAGTATAATTTTAATATTTGTTATGCTCTTAGCATTTATAAAAAGCTTTAGAGAACAGAAAAGTAAGCATTGACAGCTAACAAAGTCAAAATGGGGTGTTTTGCATGTTTTGCTGTCGAAAGTATCCAGAAGGGAAAGAAATTAACTAGGCATTTAGCAACTTTCTAAAGTGCTATGAAGTATAACAATAAGTGATTTTGCTTAAGTTCAAAACAGTATTATTTAAATAATCTGTAATTAATCTAATCTATGACATTAATTGTCAAATGCACTTCATAATGAAATACCTGTCAGAGCTTAATTATTATATTTAGGTAATACTATCTCCACATATTAACTTCAGTGGATTTAGTAAGAAAAAATAGATACTGCAAAGCTTAAATGATCAAGACATCATCAAATTTCTTTGCTTGAGCAATCTCTCTCAAGAATTAGTGATTCTATTAAATTTGGCTCAGCAGAGCTCTGAGGGAAATTTGTGTCTAATATCTGCCCTTCCGAATGTGTGCTTGTGCCTGCCTAGTCATCTGTTTTATCATGTTTCCCATCAGACCTCAGTCTCTCTTTGCATTGTTCTCCAAGTTCTTCCCAGTGGCTGTCCACCTGGGCTCCACACCTTTTCTTCACCCACATTTTACATTTTTTCCAACATCTCTATAAGACCAACAGAGATCATAAAGGTAATGTAGATAGTCTGATAAACTAATGGAAAGTTTTAATAAATGATATGGGTATTAGAAATTTACTTTGATTCTAGGAAATTTATCATTTAATGGGAAGCTCTAGGCAAGGCAAATAGAGAAAAAAGACATTCAAGGGGAAAAAAAGCCTACTGTAGTCACACTTAAACCATGCAGAAATGTGACTACCTAATTTGTCTTAAGGTGATCTAGTCAAAAGTTTGGAAACAATATTTTCAAAGTTAATCAGTTAATAGTCTAACATAGAGAACAATGATTTTTCTGAAATTCTTTGTTTTCCCGTTTTGTGGATAATGATGAAAGAATTATGTAATATTGTCTAACTTTTCAAAAAATAAAGTGAAGAAGATTACACTGAAAACTTTGCTTGCCAATTTATAACTGTTGGTATTATAAAATCAATCTACACAGTATCTGACTTTCTAAATGGTATAATATGTAGAAAGTACAGCCAAAGCTACGTTTTGAGCAAGGAAGGTCTTTGAAGGTCATCATTATAGACATCCTATCCAAAACGATCCCATACAACCCTTCAATCCTAGTGGATATGTAGAATGAAGTGTCCTATCTACACAAGAGACCTAAATGCTATGGCTGATTAAACATTAAGAAGTTTTAAAGTGATTTCTTTTTCCATGTATTAATAAATACTCACTGTGGTAGGCTGCCTTGTTTGGTGTTGTTGCTGTGGTTGCTATTGTTGTTGGTTTTGTTTTTTGTTTCCAAAGTCTGTGAGGATATATAGGGTGAGGCAAAAGAAGGTTTGCAGTTGTTCGTATGGAAATAATACAATAATTAATAAATAGTAACACAAGAATAAGTTTTGTGTTTCATTTACTCACAACTATAAGCTTATTTTGCCCCACCCTGTATACTTTTATATGTGGTGATATAGGAAGCAGCAGAAAGATTCCACATGTTTTATAAATAAAAGTGACAATTGTGGTAGGCTAAAATAAAATTTGAAGAGATACATCATATTTAGAACAGTTTGTCCCATCTCTAAACAGCCAGTCCTAATCTCAGTTTGGGCACTATTTATCAACTTAGAAAAACATGAAAGTGGTCTTTTTAAAATTGAATTTATTGAGATGACATTGGCTAATAAAATTTTATAGGTTTCAGGAGTACAATTTTATAATGTATCATCTGTACATTGTATTGTGTGTTCACCACCCCAACTCAAGTCTGCTTCTATCTCTATTTATCACCCTTTACCCACTTCTACCCTTTCTACCCTCCTTTTTCCACTGGTGGCCTTTAAGTCTGCCTGCTGTTTTCTTGTTAGGAAATGTCAATACCTAACTAGCTCAGGGATTAAGAGAATGGGCCTTACCACATGTCATTATAGTTAATTGCTTTGACTTCTACCATTGATGGAAATCTTCATTGATGTTTCTGATTAGAAAACAGAAAAATGGCTAATAAAAGATATTTTTATGGCCCTGGCTGGTGTGGCTCAGTGGATTGAGTGTGAATCTTTGAACCAAAGTGTTGCTGGTTTCATTCCCAGTCAGGGCACATGCCTGGGTTGTTGGCCAAGTCCAGAGTAAGGGGTGTGCAAGAGGCAACCACACATTGATATTTCTCTCCCCCTATTTCTCCCTCTTTCCCTCTCTCTAAAATAAATAAATAAAATCTTTAAAAAGATATTTTAAGGATGTTTATGAGAAAAGTATAATTCAAATCTAGAAGATCATCATTTTCTAAAGTTGCACGTTGAAAAGCAGGCTGTAGAGGTGATTTTCTCAGGTTTCCTCTGGCCACTACAAGGAACAACAGTAATCAATCACAATTGTTTTACAAAATTGAGTTGCTGGTAACATGTCACAACAAACTGATTAAATTCTCCCAGAAGAAGTTATCAACTTTATTGGGACTAATGGTATCTAAGATCTTAAGTTAGAAAGCTATTTTCATTCACCCTTCAAGGAATACTTGTGCTTTTGAAAACTCAGCAAAGTCGATTTAATATTTTTGGAATATACCTTAGACAAATGGTTCACTGCAACACTTTTCACATTTCAGGCTATCATAAATATGTTGTTATTAGTGTAATAGTGACAATTAATGTCTATTTCAAAGTATTTTACTAATTAATCCATCTTGCTATATCATTTTAAGTTGCCTTCCTTTTCTCACCCAGGTGTATTCTTTTCTTGTTTTAATATATTTAATATATATGTTTGTCATAATCTCTGTTCTTTCTTTCCTTCTTTTTTTAAATTTTGCTTGAGTACAGTTGTCTCCATTTTCCCTTCACAACTACCCGCCCCATCTACCCCAACCACCCACCCTCAATCCTACTGCCTTTGGCTTTGTCCATGTGTCCTTTATACATGTTCCTTAATAATCCTTCTCTACTTTTCCCCCATTAGTTCCACCCCCCTCCCCTCTGGTTACTGTCAGTTTGTTCTTTATTTCAATGTCTCCAGTTATATTTTGCTTGCTTATTTGTTTTGTTGATTAGGTTCCACTTATAGGTGAGGTCATACGGGATTTGTCTTTTACCTCCTGGCTTATTTCACTTAGCATAATGCTCTCCAGTTCCATGCATGCTTATTATATGACTCAAAATCACATATGTGATTTTGAAACATGACCATAAGCACGACCAATGTTTGATACCATGCTATTCAATTAATGTTATTTAATAATAATTTCTCAATATGCTGATAATGTCAAGGCAAGATTGAGTCAGATTTTACTAGCCACTGCAATAAAGAGACAATCAGGAATATACTTGGTCTCAGTTTATAGGACACTTTTTTAAGAGAAATGAAACATGTTTATTTATTTATTTATTTTTATTGAATGTATTGGGGTGACATTGTTTAATAAAATTAATAGGTTTTAGTTGTACAGTTCTACAGTACTTCATCTGTATATTTTATTGTGTATTTACCACAACAAGTCCCTTTCTCCCTTGCTTCTTTTCTTTCCTTTCCTCTCTTCTCCTTTCTCCCCCCTTCCATCTTGTCTCATCTTCTTCCTAAAAGTTCTTCTTCATTACATACAAATAGAAATGGTCTCAAATAGCGATTGTATCCTTATCCTATACACACCCGTGGTAATCAAAATGCTGCAGAGTCCACCTGAGTTCTAGAATCGAAACTAGTTTGTGAAAATTATTCATTATGATTAAAATGTGTGTTAGTGCTTGCTTAACATTGAAATTTTAAATTTCATAATTCTTTAGAAAAAACAAAGCTCAAGTGTGGAGTACTCATATACCTGGTATTCTAAAAAATGGCTAGCAGTTTACTCTCAAATGAAAATGATAAACTTCACATTTGAAACAACAGAAGCATTTTAATAGAGAGTTAAATTGATAGTGATAGCTAATTCTAAGTGTCATTTTGACTGGGAAATAAAGTTTCCAGAGTCAACAAGATTCTGGGTATATGTCTATAATGGTGTTTCTGGATGAGATTATTATAATTTGAATTGTAGGACTGAGTAAAGGGGTTTACCCTCTGTGATATGGGCATTATCTTATCCATTTCAGAACTGAATAAAATTTTAAAAAGGGGGAGGATGGAATTTCCCCCCACTTCCTGACTGATTCAGCTAGATCATTGGTTTACTCCTGGCTTTTTTAAAATAAAGATTTTGTTTATCATTTTTAAACAGAAAGGAAGGAAGGGAGAAAGAGAGGGAGAGAAACATCAATGTGTGGTTGCCTCCAGCATACCCCTTACTGGGGACCTGGCCCACGACTCAGGAATGTGCCCTGACTGGGAATCAAACCAGCAACACTTTGGTTCAAAGGTTAGCACTCAATCCACAGAGCCACACGAGCCAGGGCTACTCCTGCCTTTAACTGGGAGTTACATCATCAATCTTGGAATTCTCAGAATTACATATCCACTTTCCTGCGTCTCTAGTTTGCAGACAGCACATCATGGGACTTCTCATTTTTCATAATTGTGTAAGCAATCCCCTTATAATATATCAGAATATTATGATATTATAATAATTATTTTATATGTGTGTAAATCTGTGGATACACACATGTATATATGCATCCTATTGGCTTCTTTCTCTGGAGAACACTGATAGTCTTTCCATTAGGGGTAGAGACTCCTAATACAAAGATTGTCTTTGATTTTTAGACTAATACATCAGACAATCAGACACCTCTTCTACTAAAAAGAGTAGAGACTAGGCACTAAAAGATCCATTACAAGGTCACTATAATCATGTATTTGTGATAGAATAATGATATTTGTGATAACATGATATGTGATAATCACATATTTGTGATGGCCACAGATAAAAAATATAAAATTGACATAATTTTTAAGAGAGATTAATCAGGTAAATTCAATAAAATTATAAAAAAACAAATTGGCATATATGAGAAAGAATATTCAAGACGCAGATAGAAGTGAGAAGTATAAAAATTCAGTGTGTAAGTCGCAAATGACTTGAACTGAAAGTAGGCATCGGGGATGATCATTTACGGTGATGGACATGAGATTATCATAAATTAAATTGAGGTAGATATTGACAATGTGAACAAAAAATGTGTGACATATTTATTATTTTACACATAAGGAGGTGAGGCTCAAAGAAGGTGTTTTTTTTTTTAATTTCTTGGACTAAAATTTAAGATTATACAGCTTGAAAGGATTGAGATAATACTGCCTCCTGATCTTATGGCTCAAAGTTCATGGCCATTCTACTAATAAGTTATATCAAATATTACAAGCAAGATCAAACTATCCTAAACATTTAGGAGCTGAAACCTGTTAAAACTTAACCTTGGTATGATAATTCCAACATGAATATGTGATCAAAAAACTTATTTGAGAATCAGCTGACCAGTGGATCCAAAAGTAATTTTAAAAGATTTTTCTATACAATATTTT
>PVKM010029107.1:0-17634 GCA_004027735.1 Carollia perspicillata | reverse complement strand
ATCTGTCTGCCGGTTGTTGCAAGCCCCACCCCACTTTTTCTGTCACAAATTCCCAGGAGCTGGGCCCTACAAATTACCCTGCAATTTTCATGGTGTGAGACCAGAATAAGGGCTCCCACAAAGTGGCCCACGACGCAGGGGGATTATGGTTGTCCCCTCCTGCCTCTCTCTTTCCAGTGGAGGAACTGGAAGCTCAGGGGCCTCTCCGCTTGGTGCTGTGCTGTCCTGGGGAGGGGTAACGCATTTGAATTGTAGTCATATCTCTTAAAGGTGAGTTAAATAGGAACATAAGGCTTTATAAAGCTTATTTTTAAAATTGGTACTAAGAGGCTGAAAATATGAAAACAAAAATGAACCTTAATTATATATTGCTCATTAATACTGGGCCTTAAAGAATTACTACTTAGTGACACTACTCTCACTTCAGTTTAATTTCATTTGTATACATGAAGGAGTGAGGATTACACTTTCAAAAACATATACTTAAATCTATTCTATGAATTCATATTAACTCAAAAGAGGCTCCTTTCACAACTGTAGTTTCCAGGTAATCTGGTCCCTTTTCAAGTCACATAGATAAAGATGAAAGCATAGGCAGCTAATTAGTTATAAACGAAGGGATTGGAATGGAATCAGATATTAAGCCAGATTAACTAGAAAGGGGTACCTTCACAGTCACTCCAAAAAGCCTTGGCTGGTGTGACTCTGTGGTTTGAGCACCGGCCTGAGAAACAAAGTGTCACTGGTTTGATTCCTGAACAGGGCACATGTCTGGGTTGAGGGCCAGGTCCCCACTAGGGGGTACATGAGAGGCAACCGCACATTGATGTTTCTCTCCCTCTCTTCCTCCCTCCCTTCTACTCTGTCTCAAAATAATAAAATTAGAAAAAAAAGACTGACTGTTCAATCCCCCTGGTGAACAATGTGCTCACTCCCACAGATTAATGGGTGGGGGAAGGATAAGCAGCAAGAAGAAAATTCCTCTGCTGAGATATATACAGTAGAAGCCAAAATAGTATAGGGAGAAGCCCTTTATCCATGAAGCATGTGCAGTAGGAGCAAAAATGGTGACAACAAAGGGGAGGAGAAATACCTAGGAAAGGGATCGAATACGGGGAGGAACCAGCATAGACCCAGGAGATCAATGCAACAGAACATAAATGCCCTGCATCTCAACTGCAGCAAGATAGTGACCAGCGCCCACCCCGAGTCTCTTTAAAAAAATCTGGAGTATTGTCTTATTAAAGCAACAAAATCCAACCCAGTGAAGGTAAAGACATAGTTGGCTTTATCAAGTAATTTGTAAGTGCATCAGTATCTCACCTAGCAACTACAAGGGCACCTCAATGGGATTCACAAATTGGATATTTTTTTATAGGAAGAAGGGTGGGGCAGGGGAACTACTAACAAAAAAAAGAAAGGGTTATTTTCATAAAAGGACTTTAAGAGGAAGGAAACAACATGGTGTTTTGGGGTTTTTTTGATCATGCAAATCACCTCTTCTTTCTTTAGGGTTTATAGAGGGCCAACTCCTATAATTACAAATTACTTCATTGGTGTTAACCCCAAAATGCCAGACTGCCTGATTAAGATTATGTTTCCAGGAGGTTAAAACAGCAATTAGGTCAGGTATTAAATCTAGGTTTGGTATCATGGGCATTAGCACAAGTGATGCCCTTTGGGGCTGGTGGTTTTCTTTTTAACAGTTTCCTTGGAATCCAACATTTGTCAACCAGAGCAGGAATAAGGACAGGATCAGCAATGGGCTCTTGGATAGCCACTGTGCAGGTTCAATTATCTGCTTCTTTCTAGACTGCAATGAAAGCTTAGGTAAGGGTTTGATGACTTTAGCAGGAATGGGAGGAAATTCTGGAAATATCTACGACCACAATCGTTCTTGTACCAACAGTAGAGAAAAACAATGAAAGGAGATAGTAAATAAAAGATCATGATGGAATTCTGATGGCTATATGCTGTACTTGAAAGAAAATTAACCTATAGACTACAAGGTTACATGTTAGGAGATGAGAATTTCATAGGCGACCATAACAATGTATCATCAAAACTGAGACATTAATCTGAGTGAAAAGGGATATTATTAATATTATTTTGGAACCTCAAATACAGAAATACACTTCTCTGTTTGCCTACTATAGTAAAGGAGACTGTATGCCAGAGCTGTATGCCAGGCCTACTAACTGAAGAGGAGAAAAACCAGAATTCTTATAAAATGGTAGATAGGATAACTTTTGCAAATATTATTTTATGATATCTGCTTATGTGGGACCATTCTTACGAAATTATATATATAGAGATGCATATATATTCTAAAAACTGGAAATTAGAATAAGACATAGTTTCTTCTGGCTTAAGCTGAATGTACAAAGCATGAATGAATACAGAGTTTTTATTCCATTGATTCTAGCTTAGAGGGAAGAGTTTGAGTGTTCACTTACTAGACCCAGTTTTGGCATCTGTACTTTTCAGATGGAAGAGATACTTATTTTGTAACAGATGTAAATAAAACATCTATGAAAAAACATTATGGAAGGTCTTCAAATGACTTCATAGAACTTTCCCACCTCTTATTTCTTTTGCAATATAACTCACAGTTAACTTTCCTTTTGTAAGTCATATTTATATTTTATGCACAATCACAAAATACATAAATCAATTTCCTGCAGGTCTATGTGATATTTAGTTCCTAGGTGACTTGAAATATTGCACCATTGGGCATTATGGCACTTAGACTTTCTATGTAAAAAGCATATTCAAGCTGCAAAAGTAAAGCATTACCTCTGAACTTCTGATTTTTTCTGATGTTAGTAAGGTGGATATATACATTTTTTAAATGTGGATTATGATGAAACTTAAATACCTACATACAGAGAATAATGTAAGAAGATACGTCATATACCAAATGAGTCAGGTTAAACAGAGAAACTTTCTACCATGAGTTAGAACACCATAGAAGTATTTCATCTACCTGAGCTTTATCACTATGGTGGTCCTTAACATTGTCACGCACCTCACACTGTGGCTATATATTTATTCATTTATGTAAATTTAATTTAAATATTATTGAGAACATCTGTATCCAGCAGTCTGCTAGGCATTAAGCATAAAAGACACAGTTCATGACCTAGTCAGGGGCTGGCAAGCAACGACACTGCAATGGGAAATACGGAACTCAATTTGCCTTTGGCACCCCAATTAAAAGTAAGGCAGGAGCCAGTTCTATGATATATTTTATTTTGTTTTGTTTTCACTGTTTCTCAGATTGTTGCTCATCACCAACATTTCCCCTCTCCTCTTTATCTTCTTCATCCACAAAAAATTAAAAGTTTATGTACCTGTAAATACTACTGATTCCCAGTTTACTGTGCTTCCACAGCACTACATAATAGGTCTTTAGGAATTTCCCTTAAAAATACATGAACTTTCTTTCTTCCTCTTTCCTTCCCTTTGTCCCTTTTCCCTTCCCTTTCCTCCCTCCCTCCCTCCGTTCCTTCCTTGCTTCCTTCCTTCCTCCTTCCTTTTGTTTCACCATTGGTTATCTTTATAATGCAATTAAATATGTGTACAGACCTTAATGGGACTGAAAAGCTTGGTGAGGTGGTGTTTTAAGGAAGGGGAAAGGACAAGAATGGTGGCAGAAGCTAGAAGCAAGAGGCCAAACCAGAGATGCTGTTCTCTGTGGGCTCTTCAATGGGGCCCTTGGACAGCTGTAAGGAAGTTGTTTTCTGGGACTGGGAGAAGGTTACAGGACAGAGGGTTACAGGAAGTAAACCTACATCTATCTTCCCTCATTCTTATGTTCACCTTCCATAGATCTAGAAGGGTCTCTAACAGTACACGGTGAGACAGTAAACAATACAAAAGACTTGGCACATTTGAGACTGGCCTTGAGCACTTAGCGGCTTCAGTCGATAACATCAGAGAATAATAACGGAACCTGCTTAAATTTCCCCAATGCTGTCATCCTTCAGTTCTCATATGCTGTCTCCTTTGTAAACTTTGATAAGGTTCCTCGACCTTACCCAATCCCAGCATAGCCAGTTAAACCCTGCGTGAACTACATCTGTATTGTTGAATGTATCACTCTCTTTTGTACTTGTCGTTTTGTGATAAAGATCACAGACTCTTTAGGAAAGTATCTGTGTCTTTCGGCAAGCGTTCCCAAGTGGCCTTTCCATGGAGTAACACCACTGTCATTCCCTGAGGACCTGGTTTTCATTGCCCCATGGAAAAAGAAAATGAAGATATACTGCATCATGCCATCTAATTTAAGGAATAAATGATACTCACAGAGGCAGTCATTTCCTTTAAGAAGACTTCTGTAAGAAAATATAACTTTCCAGTAGGCTATTTTTTTTAGAATATTACAAGTATTTGTAATTTATTAATCTGAAGTGCTGAGAAAATGTGGAAGGGAATGAGTGATTTGATTACTGAGCAGGTTTCAGAGACACATTCAGGAAAGGGTAAACTTTCACTGAGGAACGCATGAATTTTGAAGAAAATTAAAAAGGTATATATTTTACCTGTTTCTTTTTATTTTTCTTTTTTAAAATTTTATTTTCAATTACAATTTACATTCAATATTGTTATTATTAGTTTCAGGTTTAGAGCAAAGTGGTTAGACAATCATATATTTTACAAAATATTTCCTCTGATATTTCCAATATACACTTAGAACAGTACTGAGGTTATTACCCTATTATTGACTATTTTCCATATCCTGTACTTTAAGAGAATTGATTCTATTCTTTTTATTAAAAAATTATTGTTCAAGTACAGTTGTCTCCATTTCTTCCCACAACTCCCCTTTGCCCCAGCCATCCCTACCTCCCACCCTTGATCCTGCCCCCCTTTGGCTTTGTCCATGTGTCCTTTATACATGTTCCTTGATGACCCTTCCCCATTTTTTCCACATTATCTCCCTCCCACACCTCCTCTCTGGTTACTGTCAGTTTCTTCTTAATTTCAATGTCTCTGGTTATACTTTGCTTGCTTGTTTGCTTTGTTGATTAGGTTCTACTTATTTGTCAGATCGTATGATATTTATCTTTTACCTCCTGGCTTATTTCACTTAACATAGTGCTCTCCGGATTCATCCATGCTGCCATGAAGGGTAAGAGCTCCTTCTTTCTTTCTGCTGCATAGTATTCCATCTTGTAAATGTATCATAGTTTTTTGATTCACTCATTTACTGATGGGCAATTAGGTTGCTTCCAGCACTTGGCTGTTGTAAATTGTGCTGCTATGAACATTGGGGTGCATAGGTTCTTCTGAAATGGTGTTTCAGGGTTCTTAGGATATAATCCCAGCAGTGGAATTGCCAGGTCAAAAGGCAGTTTCATTTTTAGTTTTCTGAGGAAATTCCATGCTTCCACAGTGGCTTTACCAGTCCGCAATCCCACCAACAGTGCACTAGGGTTCCCTTTGCTCCACATCCTCTCCAACACTTGTTGTTTGTTGATTTGTTTATGGCCATTCTCACTGGTGTGAAGTGGTACCTCACTGTGATTTTAACTTACATATCTCTGATAGTTAGTGATACTGAGTATCTTTTCATGTGTCTCTGGGCCCTCCATATGTCCTCCTTGGAGAAGTGTCTGTTTAGGTCCTTTGCCCATTTTTAATTGGGTTGTTTGCCTTTCTGGAATGGAGTCATGTGAGTTCTTTATATATTTTGGAGATTAAACCCTTGTCCAAAGTATCATTGGCAAATATGTTTTTCCATACAGTTGGTTCCCTTTTCATTTTAATGCTGTTTTTTCAGCTGTGCAGAAGCTTTTTATTTTCATAAGATCCCATTTGTTTATTATTTTCTTTATGTCCCTTGCTGTAGGGGACATATCAGTGAAAATATTGCTTTGTGAAATATCTGATATTTTCCTGTCTATGTTCTCCTCTAGGACTTTTAAGGTATCATGACTTATATTTAAGTCTTTTATACATTTTAAATTTATTTTTGTGTATGGTGTAAGTTGGTGGCTGAGTCTTTCCTTCCTTCCTTCCTTCCTTCCTTCCGTCCTTCCTTTTCTTTCTTTCTTTCTTCTTCTCTCTCTTTCTTTTTTGCATGTAGCTGTCCAGATCTTCCAACACCATTTGTTCAAGATGCTAATTTTATTCCATCTTATGGTTCTGTGCCCTTTGTCAATGGACACTGGGTTTATTTCTGGGTTCTCTATTCTATTCCATTGATCCATTTGTCTATTCTTATGACAGTACCAGACAGTTTTGATTATAGTGGTCTTGTAATATAGTTTGATATCAGGTATTATGATCCTTCCTACTTTGTTTTACTTTCTCAAAATTGCAGCAGCTATTCGGGGCTGTTTATGGTACTCTATAAATCTCTAAAGTGCTTGTTCTGTATCTGTGAAATATACCATTGGTATTTTAATAGAGATTGAATTGAATCTGTACATTGCTTTGGGTAGTATGAATATTTTGATGATGTTAATTCTTCTAATCCATGAACATGGTACATGCTTTCATTTATTGGTGTCTTCCTTAATTTCTTTCTTCATTATTGTGTAGTTTTCTGAGTACAGGTGTTTTACCTCCTTAATTAGGTTTATTCCTAGGTACTTTATTTTTCTGTTGCTATATAAAATGAGATTTTTTAGCTGAATTATGTTTCTGATATTTTATTGCTGGTATACAAACATGTTTTTCATTTCTGAATATTGACTTTGTATCCTGCTGTTTTGCCAAATTCACTTATTAGGTCGAGTAGTTTTTTGGTGGAGTCTATAGGGTTTTCTATGTACACTATCATGTTTTCTGCAAACAATGACAGTTTTGCTTCCTCCTTTCCAATTTGAATGCCTTTTATTTCTTTTTCTTGTTTGATGGCTGTAGCTAAGACTTCTAATACTATGTTGAATAGAAGTCGTGAAAGCAGACATCCTTGTCTTGTTCCTGATCTTAGGGGGAAAGCTTTTAGATTTTGCCCATTGAGTATGTATATGGACTTTATTATGCTGAGGTTCACTCCCTCTACTTTCACTTTGTTGAGTGTTGTTTTCAAACTGTACCTAATTAAATAGATTCTTTTTCTGCATCTATTGATATGGCCATGTGATTTTTGAATCTCCTTTTGTTTATGTGATGTATTGTGTTTATTGATTTGCAAATATTGTATCATCCTTGCATCCCTGGGATGAATCCCACTTGATAACGGTGTATGATCATTTTGATGTATTGCTGGATGCAATTTGCCAATATTTTGTTCAGTATTTTAGCATCTATGTTCATCAGTGATATTGGCCTGTGGTTTTCTTTCTTTGTTCTGTGTTTATATGGGATTAGGATTAGGATGATGCTGGCTTCATAAAAAGAGTTTGGGAGTCGTCCCTGTTGTTAGATTTTTTGGAATAGTCTGTGAAGGATAGGGGTTAGGTCTTCCTTAAATGTTTTGTAAAATTGTGCTTTGAAACTATCCAGTCCTAGGCTTTTGAGTGCCAGGAGTTTTTTTATTACTGTTTCCATTTTGCTAGCTGTTATCACTCTGTTCAGGCTTCTTGATTCTTCTTGATTCAGTTTTGGAATATTATATTTTTCTAGAAATGTGTCCATTTCACCCAGGTTTTCAAATTTCTTGGCATATTGTCATTCTAGTAATTCCTTACAATCCTTTGTATTTCTGTGGTATCAGTTGTAATCTCTCCGCTTTCATTTCTGATTTTGGTTATTTGGTTCTTCTCTCTTTTTTCATGATGAGTCTACTTAAATGCTTGTCTATTTTGTTTATCTTTTCAAAGAACCAGCTCCTGGTTTTATTGATCCTTTGGATTGTTGTTTTGTCCCTATGTCATTTAATTATGCTCTCATCTTGGTTACTTCCTTCCTTCTACTTGCTTTGAGATTTGTTTGTTGTTATTCCTCCAGTTCTTGTAGATGTAGGGTTAGGTGTTTATTTGCAAAGTTTCTATCTTTTCTAGGTAGACCTGTATGATACAAATTTTCTCTCAGGACTGCCCATGCTGTGTCCCATAAATTTTGGAATGTTGTGTGTTCATTTTCACTTGTTCCCAGAAACTTTGTTTTTTCTTCTTTGATCTCATTTTAACCCATTTATTGTTTCATAGCATTTTATTCAATCTCCACAAATTTGAGTGCTTTTGAGTTTGGTCCTTAAGGTTGGTTTCTAGTTTCATGCCCGTGTGGTCTGAGAAAATGCTTAATATGATTTCAGTTTTCTTGAATTTGTTGAGGCTAGTTTTGTGTCCCATTATGTGGTCTATCTTTGAAAATGTTCCATGTGAATTTGAAAGAATGCGTATTTTGCTTCTTTGGGATGAAAGGTTCTGTATAAATCAGTTAAGCCCATTTGATCTAGGGCATTGTTCAATGCTACAATATCATTGTGATTTTTTTTTTGAAAGATCTATGTATTTTTGACAGTGGGGTGTTGAAATCCCCTACTATACGTGTGTTTCTGTCTAGATCTTTCTTGAAGTCCTCCAAGATTTTCCTTATATATTTGGGTGCTCCTATGTTGAGTGCATACAAGTTTATAATGTTTATGTATTCTTGATGGTTTCTTCCCCTGAGTATTATAAAGTGTCCTTCTGTGTCTTTTTATGAACTAGGTTTTGAAATCTATTTTGTCTGATATAAGTATTACTACCCTGGCTTTTTTTTTCCTGTCCATTTGCTTGGAATATTTTTTTCCAACTTATCATTTTCAGTATGTGTAGATCTTTTGTTCTGAGGTGTATTTCTTGTAGATAGCATATGTGTGGGCCATGTTTTCTTATCCATTCAGCCACTGTATGTCTTTGATTAGAGCATTTAATACATTTACATTTAAGGTTATTCTTGATAGGTACTTATTTATTGCCATTTTATTCCTTTTGTGCCTGTGTTCCTCTCTCTCTCATTCTTTTTTCTTCCTGTCCTTAAAGCAGTCCCTTTTGCATATCTTGCAATACTGGTTTGGGAAGGTGTATTGTTCTAGCCTTCTTTTGTCCTGGAAACTCCTTATTTCACCTTCCATTTTAAATGAGAACCTTGCTGGTAGAGTATTCATGGTTTTAGGCCCTTGGTTTTCATTACTTGGAATATTTCTTGCCATTCCCTTCTGTCTTGGAGCATTTCCATTGAGAATTCAGCTGTTCATTTTATCAGGGCTCCTTTGTATGTTACTTCCTGTTTCTCCCTTGGTGTCTTTAAGATTCTCTCTTTGTCTTTGAATTTCACCATTTTAATTATGATGTGTCATGGGGTAGGCCTCTTTAGGTTCCTTTTGATTGGGATTTTCTGTGCTTCCTGGACTTGTGTGACATTTTCTCTCATTAAATTAGGGAACTTTTCCATCGTTACTTTTTCAAATAGGTTTTCTATCTCTTCCTCTTTTATCTCTTCCTCTTTCTATCTCTTCCTGTGGATTTCATCTCTGTAGCTTCTAGTATTTACCACTGTTTTTTCTTTCTGAACCCACCTCTGGTGATGTCAGATGTTGACCCCTTCTGACCTTAGGTAGCATGCTCTTAGACTCCCAGGGATCTACTGTCTAGCTGATTCTGTCAGCTGTTAGTCTAGTCACCCTGCACTCAGCAGTCAGGGTAAGCACCACAGAGCCCATGCAGAGTCCCTCCTGTGGTCAGGTTTATTGTTTCCCTTCAGGCTGCTGCTAGGAGGGGAGTGGTCTGCCTGAGCAAGGATGGCTGTTGCCTATGGAAAATGACTCAGCACCAGGATCCCCGCATCTACTCTCTCAGTTCTCTCCCCAAAGCTTCCATCCCCAGTCTCTCCTAAGGCGTGTCTAACCCACTCTGCCCTCTGTCCTTGCTGTAACTCAGGGTAAGTGTCTACAAATTAAAATGTGTATGTTGGCACCTTTAAATGGCCCTTTAAGTATCTAGCCTTCTGTCTCTGGCAGAGAGCAAACCTGACGCTTTTCACAGATGGACGTTACCTGTGTACTTTTTGGATTCTGGTGCTCTAGGATGGGGATCCCAGCTTGGGGTATAGACCCCACACTTCTCAGGGGTATCCAACCAGTTGCTTACCTGTTCCTCTGGCACTGCCGTCTGTAGGCACCTAGCCAGTGTTCTTGAGTCACCACTACACTCCTTACCATTCAGGTGGTGCTGAAGCTGGTTTTTCTGTCTGAGGTTATAAGGCTTCTCTCTAACTATTGTTTAGCAACTATGGTTGCTTAGGTGTTTGTTCCACAGCTTAGTTGTAATTCCAGATCAGTCCTGGGAGGAGGTTAGTGTGACTTCCATTCACTCTTCTATCATCTTGCCTTCTACCTCTTTCCTTATAAGGAACCAGATGGTATGTATGAGCCCAGGGAACAGTGAATCTGTGTGAGGATAGAATCAGAATAGATTTTAGTGCCAATCATACTGTTACTCAAACTTTTTATAAAATTACATTGTTTGAGCCCCCTCCCCTTTAACTCATGGAAGCAAAAGCTTTTCAGTCAATTCTGAGTAATAGACATGGTTACAAAATCACTAAGATTGATACTGGTACATTTTATTTGTTACACTGACAAATAAAAGTATTCAGATGCAGGGGGCAGTACATATCTAGGAAGGGTCATTACCTAACAGTTTACTAAACACCTTAGGGTATTGAATCCATAAAAGAAGATAGTGAAGAGGGATATGCTACTAGCCATCACCTAGCAAAGATTGTCACATGGGGAGGGAGAGGTAGAGTTACTCCCGAAGCCTAAATCCAGAAACTTCAAATAGGCTGCTATTTCTTGATCAAAAATAAAATTGTGTAAATGTAGTTCATTTAACAGTAGTTCACGACTATAAAGAAAGGAAGGAGTTGAATCATATGTATAGAGTTTGAAAATTTCCTGGTGAGTTTACATTTTAATTCCAGTCCTATCTATAGTTAAAGATAAGGGTATAAAAATGTCCATCACAAGATCATATGTTATCGCTTACTATATCAATAGTCTGGGAGAAAATTTCATATACTTGCTTCTTGCTCTTTTTCCAGATGGAATATCTCATCTCTTGTTTTTCTTTATAAATCTGTGATGTAATATTTCAGTAATTTGAGTCTTATCACATTTGTTCAGAATATTTCCAGTAATTTGAGTCTTTTTTTTTAGTCTAGCTAAAGGTTTGTCAATATTGTTTATCTTTCCTATGAACCCACTTTTGGCTTTGTCGATTTTTCTTGTTTTTCTGCTTGTTTCCTGTATCTCTACCCTAACACTTATTATGGCCTTTATTCTCCCAGCTCTGGTTTTACCTTGCTCTTTTTCTCACTAGCATGTTAGTAATTTCTAGCTTCATCCCATTGTGGTTAGAAAGAGTACTTTGAATGGTTTCAATCTTCATCAATGTATTGGTCATTATCTCATGACCTGATATATGGTCTATCCTGAAGAATGGTCCATGTACACTTGAGAAGAAATTACATTTTTCACTTGTTGCTTAGAGTATTATATAGCTGTCTCTTAGATCTAAGAGATTTATAATGTTGTCTATACCTTCTATTTCTAATGATTCTCTATTATAAGCCAAAAGTACAATACTAACAATGTTATATACCAAAATATAATAATACTGTTTTTTATTTATTTATGTTATATTTACCAGTGTCTTATATGTCTTCTGATGGCCTATAGTTTCTGTGTAGTGTCATTCACTTCATCCTGAAGGACATCCTTTAGCATTCTTATATGACACGTCTGCTGGTAACAAATTCCCTCTGCTTCTGTTTACCCAAAAATGTCCTAATTTATTCTTCATTTTCAAAAGATGGAAAATTTATGCAATCTGAAGATAAAACAGAGTATACTCTCCTTCATTGCTAAAGAATAATTTTGACAGCTGTATAGCCTGGTGCTTTCTGACATTTATGTTTTCTGATCAGAAATTTCCTATCAATCTTATCGAAAATCACATGTATATGATGATTCATTTCTCTCTCTGGCTGCTTTCAAGATGATCTTTCTTTCACTTTTGACCATTTAATTAGAATGTGTCTTGTGGATCTCTGAGTTTATTCTTATAGTTCATTAAGCTTCTTTATTGTATATATTTGTCTTTCATCAAATTAGAAAGTTTTCAGCACTAATTTTTAAGATATTCTGTCCACCTTCCTCTTTATTCTGTCCTCTAGGATTCCCATTATGCATGTTATGGTACTTTGGATGGTGTCTTACAAGTTTCTTAGGTTCTGCTCATTTTATTTATTCTCTGTTTCTATTGCTCAGATTAGATAATTTCTACTAACCTATCCTCAATTTCACAACTTATTTCTTGTGTCTGTTGAAATCTGCTTTTGAACCCCTTTAGTGATTTTTTTTCATTTCAGTTATTATATTTTCAGCTCCAGAATTTCTACCTGGTTATTTTTTTACAGTTGTTCTTTATTGGAACTCTATATTTTATTGAGACAATATTTCCTTGGCTTCCTTTTGCTCTTTGCCCATGACTTACTGTAGCTACTTAGGCATATTTAAGATTATTGTTTTAAAGTATTTGTGTTGTAATTGCAGTGTTTAGTTTTCTTGGGGGCTGTTTTTGTTAATATATTTTCTGCGAATAAGCCATACTTTCTTGTTTAATTTTATGCAGTAAACATTTTCTTGTTGAAAAGTGGACACTTTGAATACGATAGCTTTGGCGTAACTCTGGAAACCAGGTCATTGCTCTCTCCAGGCCGTGCTGTGGCTGCCTGCTGCAAATTGAAATTGTTGGTTCTTTGTTCACTGACTTTTCTAAAATAACTTTTACAAAAATTACATTCATTATTGTATGTAGCCACTAACAGATCTGTTTCATTACCTACTGGCCAAATGGCGATTTGATAGATGTTTCCTTAAAGTCCTGGGAGTGGGGAGGAAAAAGAAACAAGCAAAAACACTTCTCCTCTCCTGGCCTTTGTAGATTGGCTCTGTGTTGCGGTGCCCCAGCCGTGCTTAGCAAGGTCGCTTATTTACGTCTGATTTAACATTCCCTCCTGGTGTGGGTGGAGCCTGAAGTTCAGCTAGCATCGCGTCCTTTCGTGCTGTCCTTTCGTGCTGTCTCTGAGCCCGCATCCACCCTGCGCACATGTGTGGCCTGCTAGATTTCTCAGTGTGTGCAAGAGAGTTTCTTAAAGACTTTATGGCCTCCATTTACCGTCTTTCTCTATTAAGCAATCCTCGATTGTTGTAAATTATTGATTAGATTCCAGAGTTTTAAAAAAGTAGATTTTTACAGTTTATACCAGCTTAATCATTGTGAACTCTAGTATCTCAGGTAACAGTTGATTTCAGAATGGTTGACTGAGAAGTAGACATTTTGACAAATACTATTATGAAGCTTGAAATTAAAGAAAAAATATTAAAAACCAAGAATAATTATCAAGTTAAAACTGGTATTCTGTTTTTTCAAGTTGTATTGAGATGTAAGTGACACGTGACATTGCATAAGATTAAGTGTTGATGTGATACACATATATGTTGGCAAATGATTACTACCATAAGTTGTATAACACCTCCATCATGTCACACAATTACCATTTCCTTTTTGTGGTGAGACTATCTCAGATTTACTCCTTAGCAACTTCCAAGTATTTAATACAGTATTTTTAATAGTAATCACCATGCTATATATATTAGATTCCCAGAACTTACTCATCTGTTTTGAAAGATTTTATATATATATTTTTATTTTTTAGAGAGAGGAGAAGGGGGGCGGGAAGGGGGAGAGAAACAGCATGTGAGATAAACATAGATCAGTTGCCTTTTGTATGACCCAGAGTGGGGACCTGGCCCACAACCCAGGCATGTGCCCTGACTGGGAATCAAACCAGCAACTTCCTGGTTCACAGTAAAGTGCTCCACCCACTCGCCACACCAGCCAGGACTTATCTTCTAACTAAAAATTTGTACCCTTGACCAATATATCTCCATTTCCTTGCCCCCCCACCACAACCTTTTCTAGCTCCCATTCCATTGTCTGTTGCTCTGAATTTGGCTTTTGCAAATTACAAATCTAAGCAAGATGCAAATACAACTACGGTGTTTGTCATTCTCTGTTTGACTTATGTCACATAGCAAAATGCCTTCAAGATTCATTCTTTGTTGTTAAAAAGGCAACATTTCCTTCTTTTATAGGGCAGGATAAAATGCCATTGTACATGTATCCAATCTTCCATCCATTCATCTCTCTATGAACACTTTGGTTGTTTCTATGTCTTAACTATTGCAAATAATGCTGAAACAAAAAGGAGGCTTGTTTTCTGCATGTGCTCTCTAGCTTCTACCAAAGCCCACCCTGCCTACAGTGCTCAGGAGCACACACAGGGAGCTGGCCAGAGTGTGGGGAGGTGTGGGTGAGGCACGTGCAGCAATGGGGATACTTATGTACCAGCTGGATGGATTGGGGGGTGAGGTTTTCCCAGCAGCTCCTAGGCAGATTTTCTGATAGAATACACACTGCACTCAGCAAGAACTAGATTCTTTTAACCTCTTTAGAGAATCCTAGCTACTGGTCTCTTCACTTTCCTCCCCCAGTTGCAGGGCTCATGATTTGGTACTCCAGAGGCAGAAAGGGAAAAATGAGTCTTTGTGCCCCACACAGCTGGAGGAGCCAGCTGCTCACTCACTTTCTCCTTTTTCTCCCAGGAGAAATCACAGGCCAGGGTCTCCTTCAGCCATAAGCTTTGCTGACTTCAGGGAGAGATGATATGGGCAAAGTCAAACTGCTTCTCTTGACCCTCTTCAGTGCATCTAAATTCATATTTTTTGCTCCAACAGAGTGCTGGAATTTCTCCTGTGGAAGCTTGGGCTTCCATCTGGCTCTCATTCATAGGTGACTGCCCAAGCGAGGGTTCTCCAAATGCTCCAGGACCATGGATGAGAGGGGCTGGAACTGTTTCATAGGCTACTGCAGGGTCCAATGCTGGTGCCAAAGTCTGTCTGCCCATCATCCTCTGCACAGGTGGGTGGGACTCCTCCCAGGTCCCTTGGTGTGTGGTGCTGGATCCCACAACTTCCACAGTAGCACTTTCGTTTGTGGATGGAGGCTGACTTTGGGTCGTGGAACAGGGAGACAACATAAAGAGCATCTGGTGCTGTTTTGAGGCTGGTATCACTCCAAATGTAAAACTGTGGTTTTCAAATTGTGGCCTAGTGGCCTGATAATTAACGGGACTCACATGGGATAGCTGTCAGTGCGATAAACATCAAGGAAAAATATTTGTTGTACCCAACCCCAGACTCAAAGTACATCAGTAAGTGTTATAAATATATAATACATACATACATACATACATACATATATATATATTTACTGACATATATATATATATGAAACCAGGGAGGTAAAAATAAAGAAAAAGGGAGGAACAGAGACAAAGAGCAAATATGGGAGAGAGAGAAGGAGAGAATATGAGAATGAGAGGTAAAAAAATCAGTACTTAGCAAAGGTAACGCATGTCAACAAAGCCTATTCAGAACAACTACTATATTTCTGTACACTTTACTGCATTTTGGTTGAAACAACTATTTTCATGGTTTGAGAAGACTTGGCTTCAAATATTTTTTTTCAACCAATTTTAGCCAGTTACTCCCTATGTGATACTAGGTGAGCTTCTCCAACAGTGCTTCGCAGGAGTGGTTCCTCAGGGATTTGGGGATCAAAGATGCTGTCGGAAATGCATCTTTTCATCTTTTACACCCCTGGTACATGTGAGGATGTTAAGACCTCTGACTAGTCTTTCGTGATTTTAACACTCTCTTTACACTAGCATTTCTCAAACTCATTTTATTATTCATTGATACTTGTTTTGCACATAACGACTTTTAACCTGCATATCATACTTTCAAAAACTCAGTATTAGATGATTAATCTCTTTAAGCCGGCAGTGTGGAGAGAAAATAACTATCTTTCCATCCACCTGCAGTAAAAAGTTAGTAATATAATATGAGGCTTCATTATAGATTATAATATGTATAAAATACACTTACTGCTATTATATTAATTAATTATTAATAAAATGAATTACTTAGCCCTGGCTGGTGTAGCTCAGTGGATTGAGCATGGGCCTGTGAACCAAAGGATCGTGGTTCGATTCCCAGTCAGGGCACATGCCTGGGTTGCAGGCCAGTTCCCAGCAAGGGACACACAAGAGGCAACCTCGCATTGATATTTCTCTCCCTAACCCTTCCCCTCTAAAGATAAATAAATAAAACCTTAAAAAATTAATTACTTAAAAAACATTACCTATCCTATTGATTCTTTGTGGAGGCAGAATAGTGAGTTGACAGAGGGCTCTGCCTTTGTTTCAGAGATGAGTAAATAGTGTATAAAATGGAATCCCTAACCCAAAACCTCACAATAGCAGGTAGCGAAATAAAAATGGTAACTCAGATCCTCTGACACTTAGAGCAGAATACCACTCACTTTTCTGCTCTGCCTCCACAGGGTCACGCGACAAGCCACTCACACAGGTCTGCTGGGGTGAGAGGTCTGAGGGCTTTGCAACCAACTCTGGACAACATTAACTTGGAGGAAATTAGGAAAGACTCATAATTTAAAATTTAATTTAAATACCCACCCATATGGCATTATGATCAGAGATAAATGTAACATATTTCAGTGCTTTTAATCCCTAGTAATTTAATAGAAAAGTATATGTAAATAAGTGAACCACAGTTCTTCAAAAACTTGTGTAGCTTGATACATGCCATGACAGATTTCGATTAATGAGGTATTTTTAGAGGTGTCTGAACTACCATAATTGCTGTTTAATTTTCAACACCGATGTCCAATAATTGCTGTTAATATATAACTCAAAAATAGGTTCTACCCATCCCCCATTCCCTGTCATTTTTTACCTTGTTTCTTTTTATTATATCTTTCCTTCAACTTTCATGTTTCATTTCTTTTGTTGTTCAAGGCCACTTTTGTTGAAGTAAATCCTGGGTGAGAAGGGGAAGAGTTTGGCTGAAAGAAAAATGGCACCGACAGGCGATTCTGCTCTAGTCTTGAATGTGTGGAAAGTGATCGCTTCAAAGTGACATGTGAGACCTTTAAGGTACAGATGCAGACTGATGGAAAAGAGGTGGCGCTGGGGAGGCTAAAAATGCCGGTAGTTTTGTAAGTCAGACGATATGGTCACCGATTCTTCTCAACATCAGAAACTCTTTCCGCGATGGGCAAACTAGTCAAAAGAGCCCGAGGGCCCCAAGTACACTGTCAAAATTGGTGAGAGAACCAAAGGACCTGAAGTTAAAAAACTCCTCCTCGTTCCTTGGCTGACATTTTCAAAGCACAGAGTTATCTACATAAATGAAAAAATATTCTAAAATTAGATAATGATTTATACACTACAAACCAAGGGTGAAAAAAAAACACTTTATTTTTATTACTGTTAGTTATGAAGACTTAGTAGTACTTCCAGGAAAACAAAGTCCTGTGTAAAACAAAGAAGAACATAATGCTTAAAAGCAGGATTGGTGTGAAAAAGTCAAAATGTTTCTAACTTGTGGACAGCAATGTGGTATCATTAACAACTTTACCCTTTGAGTCTAGGAATTAAATGTGAACTGACCCATGTTCCTGTACCTAATTCATGAGATAGGAATTTTTAAAAATGAACAGTGACCAGGAGGGAGGGGGAGGGGGTGGCAGGGGAAAGAAGGGG
>PVKM010029106.1:0-17934 GCA_004027735.1 Carollia perspicillata | reverse complement strand
ATCTGCCTCAATCCTCTTCAATCAGATTTTGCATTCTTTTTTTCCTATGCAAACACCAAAAATATCAGGAGAAATCTGTTTGGACAACAAAAGAGAAATAGCCGTTGATGCAAATATGCCAATATTATGCTCAAAGGCAAATAGCACTTTTGTTGGGGAGTTTGTTTGGGATTATTGAAGAAACATGTGCAGTAGATTGAAAACAAGTAACTATTTAACTACATAGCAACTTCTCTTACAGTTTTTAGCTCTTTGCGTTTCAACTAAAATCCTCAAATATGTGAAATATGTCTGATTGTATCTTAGCTACAATCAATGTAGGCTCTTGTATGAAAAATCGTGGAATGCCGGCAAAACAAAGAACAGCACAGTTGAATGCAAATGATGGGACTACCACATCTGACAAGAGGGGCTACAGTGGTGTGTTAAGATACAGGTGGGGAAGGCCTTTTTGTCTCCCCCACCATTAACACTCCCCCTCAACCTCCTGGGAGCCCTAACTCACCTGGATAGTCACCACTGTTCACACCTTCCTCCTTAAGACAACTCTCCCACACCACCAGTGCCCTCATGGGAGTCCTCACTTAAAGGAAAAGCCACCTTTTTCCCCCCCAAAAAAACCTCCTGCAAGTGTTTGCCTTAGCTGAGGTCTTGATCACTTCAATAAACACCTTGAAACAGTCCCCTCCAGGAAAACGTGTTTAGTGAGTAAAACAAATGAACTGCTGAACCACTGGTCCTTCTCTGGGTGTTCGTTAGCATATGTCAACAATACACTTACTGTTCCTTTGGCCATTTCCCTGGTTTTCATTCATTTCATTCAACCCTAGGTTTTAGGAGGGCAAGAAGAAAGTGCATCAGGGGGAAAAAGGGGAGACCTTAGGATATTTTAGGGATATCTAGCTACAGCTAAGTCCTGGGCCCTCTATAATCCATGGATGGATGACAGATTTCACCTTGAGTGCCATTCTTTAAGCACAGCATGGCAAGGCATGTGAAACCAGAACTCAGCTGAGAACTTACATGTAAAATCCTCCATAAAAAATTTACAAACTAATTTTTTCAAAAAGAAACACAGGAAAGATAAGTAAGAAACTAATGCATTTGGTCATTTAGAAGGGGTGAGTAAAGCTGAGGGGATGGAATATGTCTATACTCGTCACTAAAGGCAAATGTTGAACACCTAATAGATTTTTTGCAGAGTCTATAGAATAGCAATTCTAAAACTATTTGTATAATTTAGCATATAAATAGCTACTACACCTAAGACACTGTGAGTCATGTTTTCCAAGGTTCTTGAAAAGAGAGTTATAAATATAGAAAAAGGGGGGGCTACAGTGAACCTTGTCATATGGGTATAAGACAGACTCAAGATACAGTAAGATAAATAATAGATAGGTAAATAGATAAATAAGGTGTATGTGGCAGGGGGTACATGTACTCTCAGCTAAGTATTAGGAAGCAATGACAACCCAAAAGCAATAAGCACATCAGTACCCACATTTTGGTTTCTAAATATCATTTTTCATGAAAAGAAATAGGACTCCTGTTTCTTTGAAGAAATTGTTTCCTTGAGGAAATGGTTAATTTCAGGGTATAGTAGAAAAAGCACAAGAAGAGTGTGAAATATAAGATTTGTGCCAGAAAGTAGAAAAGAATAAAGAATGATGAGGGTATATGAAAAGAGCACAGTAGACAGCTTAAAACAGCTCCCAGTGAGTAAATCTGGAACAATCTGAGCATTAAATTAAATAATGATAGTAATGAATTACAACCCATCACATAAAACAGAAACCCATGGGTCCATACTGATGTAAACAAACAAATAAATGTGGGAGAAGGGAGAGCTCTCCCTCACAGCAGAATGCCAACTAATAAGTGTAAAATTAACAATGGAGTTAGAAAAACGCTCATTTGAGAAACATTACAGTAGTCACTGAATCAAGCAGGAATCATCAATGGATTTTAAACCGAGTGGGTCAAATGTTAATGAGAGAAACAATATCGACATGTCTCAAAATACCTTTTTACAAATTACTTTTTTCATTGCAAGGGGAAGACTTCATATTAACCGAGAGTTTACAAGTCAAAAACGTTACTGCTGAAAAGGACCAATGCTGAGACTGATAACAGACTTGTCAGAAATAGGAGACGGAAGATAGTGAAGTACATTTGAAATGATTAGAGACAGCAACTCTCCCGACCGAGTACCCTGCTACCTCTCCAACAATGAGTGTGGGTGAATACATTTTTGTGTGACTAAGACTGAGTTTAGCACCATGGGTCTTCCCTAAAGGGAAACGAACAAAGAGAAGGTCAGAGATACAAGACGGGATGAGGAGCAAAGACATGTGTCAACATGAGAAACTCTGGACGATGACTGTTAATATAACAGTTATAAACAGAATACCCTGAAGAGACAAAAGTTAATTAACATTCATGTATATTTTACGAATCATGTAAAATATAGGAAAGTGAATTATTAAAGTGTTATAAAGTTTTGTATTGGTTGAGAAATGGCACAGATATGGATTAGCTACTGACTTTGGTTTGGTTTTTGCATATTAAAATTCTAATTATAGTCCTACAAAAATTACAAAAGGATTGAAAACCTTCTAGTTCAGTAGAGGAGGAAAGGTATTTTTTAAAACTTCATCAATTCTAAATAAATAATGCACATGGCAGGGGAAGCACAGGGAAGATGAAGATTATGAGAAAGCACAAAATAAATGGCAAATCCAAACATCAGTAATGTCAAAAGTTAGAATAGACTAAAATCACCGGTTAAAATAAAGAGAACATTAAAAGTAATTTTAATTTTATTTTTTTTCCTTTTCATTGAATTCATTGAGGTGACACTGGTTGACGAAATTATACAGGTTTCAGGTGTACAATTCCATAACACATCATCTGTACACTGATTGTGTGTTCACCACCCAAGTCAAGTCTCCATCTGTCACTATTTATCCCCCTATACCCTCCTCCACCTCCGCGAGAGATAATTTTTAAAACCCAACTTTTACAGATGAAGAAACAGAGACATAGAGATTAGGGTAATCAATATAAATCCCCCAAGCTTAAAAGTGGCAAAAGCAGGCTTTCGATTCAGGCAGGCAAAGCAATGCTCAAGCAGTGTACCCCGGGCTAGGTCGCCCCCTGTGTACAATAGCATGGGAAGTTCCCAAAGTGACAAAGCGATGCACAGAACAAGAAACGCCATATGGAAGACTGTACCTAGGTTTGTATATTCACAGAGAAGGGACTGAAAATTCATGCCACAGGGTGAAAAGAAACACAGGCAAATTGATGGGTGACTGTGTTTTTTAGCTATTAGTAGGTGACATTTTTCACAGACCATGTATTTGTCTTTCTAGTCGGAAAATATTAACTGAACATTCGTTAGGTATCAGAAACGGCTAGATACTGAGGAGTCAATGAGGAGTGAAGACAGGCAAAATCCTTGATCTCTCGGAACTTCCAGTCTAGTGGGGAAGGCAACCACTCAAATGATAAGTAAACGTAAAATTACGACTATGACAAATGCCATGAAGGACAGTTAGTTGTTACATGAGGGCCTGTTAGGAAAGGTTTAGGAGGAAACAGTGATTGAACTGAGCTTTGAGAGGAAAAAAAAGATACCTAAGCAGAGCAGTGATGGGGGAGAATGTTCGTTCCATGCAGAGGGCACAGCAGGTGCTATGACTTTGTATGGGAGAGACCATGACTTTTAAAGAATTTGAAGGAAGGCCAGTGGGTAGGACCACTGAGTTGTTAGATGAGGAAGGAGAGGAAGGTAGCTTGTGAGACACTGAGGGGCCTTAGAAAAGTCTTGCGAAGGATTCTGGCCTTTATCCTAAGAGCACTAGGAAGCTATCAAAGGGGTTTTAAGGTGTGTGTAGGGAGAGCACAGGGTCAGATTTATTTTGAAAAGATTGCTCTAATTTCTGGGTAGAGAACTCATTGAGGTTTTTCTTTAAAAAAAAACAAAAAACTATATGCCAAGAAAGAAATGAAACCTTAGATGAGTGTTGGCAGTAGACACGGAAAGAAATGAGCAGATTCTGTCAGTGTTTCAACAGAAAATAAATTCGCTAGAACTTGGTGATGTATCGAACATGGGAGAGGAAGGGCGAGGGAGGCGCTGACAGTTACTATGTGTGAGGAAGGAAGGGGGAGTGCCATGGAGCCCAGGAATATTTTCACATTAGACCCTCTCTTCTGACGGGACCAGCGGCCCTGTACATGTACATTGCCAGTGTTATTAAAACAACTCAACCTCCAAAATAAGCAAATCAAAAAAAAAATTATTTTAAACTGACCTTCTGGTACAGATGGTTTATTACCATTTCCTTTGTCCACTTTGACTCTGGGTTTTGGATCCTTTCTTTTTTCCAAATCTTTAACTAGAAGAAAAGGAGAAATACAGCAACGTGTTACGTTAAAGTCTAAAAGAAAATATACAATGACTTTCGCTAAAACCCTTGCAAGTATTGAGAGTACTACTAAGTAGAAATTAGCTCCATGGTAGAATCTCATTCCCCAAAATTAAAACTGCTATTTCTTTTTTGTTTTGCAGCCTTGCCATGAGAAGGTGTGGAAAACATTTAAGAATTTACTTTAATCAAGCACTCATTATGGGCAGATGTAGCAAATAAATTTAATCCTTCAAAACTGCTACAAAATGAGCATGATTTTCATATATGAGAGAATGAAGGACCAAGGGGCTAAGTAACTAAAAAATATCTCCTAAAACTGGAAAGTGTTGGCACAGGATTTAACCATATCTTCAGGTCTCTGGACAAGACCTGTGAGTGGGACCCTGCTCTAAAAATGTCTTAGCCAGAACCATTCTCCTTGAGTTGGTTTGTCTGCAATAGAAAGTGGAGGACCCCGTATTATTTTCCTTTCAAACACAGAAACAAAGTTTCTCTTGTAATAGCCTGTCATATTTCTTTATCACTTGCGTTATGAAATACTCTGGGACCAAGAATGGCCCTCAGTCCTTTAAGCCATTCATACCAATGGACTCCATTAGCGTTTCTTTTATTGCTTCAACGCTGCTGGTACCTTAAGTTGTTTGAGTCAGTTGACCACCGCCAACTAGCAATGCTTTCAGAACCAATAAAATACCCCATGAAAAAGCAAAAGTGATCCCATGGCAAGATATTCCATTATATTGTTGCATTCACTTCATGGAAATCAAATTTATGGGAGGGTGGGCTTTGCAAGGAAGCAGTGATGTCCTCTGAAACATTCCTCCTGCCTTCTCTAAAATATTGCTCCATTAATCCTGTCTTTTCCATCTCTTTCTCTTCTTCTTCCCAGTGGTTTTCATCCCTTTGCTAAAAGGGTTTGAGATTTGCAATCTGCCAAGGTTGTTTCACTGAAGTTCTATTATTCCTTCCCTTAAAAACCTTCCATGTCTTCTGAAGAAGTACAAATAAGAAGAATCACATACTATGTTCATGGATAGGGAGAATTAACATCATTAAAATGTCCATCTGACCAAGCAATCTGTAGATTCAAAGCAATTCCTATCAAGAAACCAATGGTATAGTTCACAGAAGCAGAACAAATATTACAAAAGTTTGTGTAGAACCACAAAAGACCCCGAAATGACACAGCAATCTTCAGAAAGAAGAAGTTGGAACAATCACGATACCTGATATCAAACTATACTATAAGGCCACAGTAATCAAAACAGCATGGAACTGACATAAAAACATATAGATCAATGGAACAGAATAGATAGCCCAGAAATAAACCCACACCTTTATGGTCAATTAATATTTGACAAAGGTGACAAAATATTCAATGGGGTAAAGACAGTCTATTCAATAAATCTTATTGGGAAAACTGGACAGATAGGTGCAAAAAAAACAAAACAAGACCACCTTCTTAAGACCACCATACACAAGAATAAACTCAAAATGGATTAAAGACTTAAACATTAGACTCAGATCATAAAAATCCTAGAAGAAAACATAGGCAGTAAAATATTGGACATTTCATGTAGCAATATTTTTTCTGATATATCTCCTTGGGCAAGGGAAGCAAACGAAAAAATAAATACATAGGACTACATCAAACTAAAAAGTTTTTGCACAGCAAAGAAAATCCTCAACAAAATTAAAAGACAACCCATTGAATGGGAGAACATCTAATAAGGGGTTAATATTCAAAATGTGTAAAGAATTTTATAAAACAACACCAAAAAACAAACAATCCATTAAAAAAGCAGGCAAGGGATCTAAATAAATGCTTCTCCAAAGAGGACATACAGATGGTCAATAGATACACGAAACGATGCTCAACATCACTAATCATCATAGAAATGCAAATCAAAATGACAATTAGCTATCACTTTACTCCAGTCAGAATGGCTACCATCAATAACTCAACAAACAACAAGTGTTGACAAGGATGTGGAGAAACAGGAGCCCTAGTGCACTGCTGGTGGGAATGCTGGTTGGTGCAGCAACTCTGGAAACCAATATGGAATTACTTTAAAAAATTAAACATGGAACTGCCTTATGACCCAGGGATTCCACTTCTGGGAACATATCTGAAGAAACGTGAAACACTGATTTGAAAAAATACATGCACCCCTGTGTTCAGTGCAGCGGTATTCACAATAGCCAAGATTTGTAAGCAGCCCAAGTACCCATTGGTAAATGAGTGGATATGAGAGCCGTGGTACATTTACACGATGGAATACTACTCAGCCCGAAAAAGGAAGAAAATCTTACCCTTTGCAACAGCATAGATGGACCTGGAGAGTATTATGCTCATTGAAATGAGACAGTCAAAGAAAGACAAACACCATATGATTTCACTCATATACGGAATCTAATGAACAAAATAAATCAACAAACAAAATAGAAGCAGACTCATAGATACAGAGAACAGACAGCTGTCAGAGAGGAGGGGGTTGGGGGCTGGCTGAAAAACAGGGAGGGAGTTAAGCAAAAAAACACCTCACAGACACAGAAGACCGTGTGGTGGTTAGCAAAGGGAAAGGTTTGTGCGTGTTCTTTATCCATTTATCTCTCAGTGGACACTTAGGTTGCTTCCATATATTGGCTAGTATAAATAACACTAAAATGGAGGCAGGGGTGCATATGTGTTTTAGAATTAGTGCTTCTGTCTTCTTCCAATAGACACCCAGATACGGAACTGGCAGCTGCTACGGAACGCTCCTTCTTCCAGTTCTTCTTTACTCGGGTTCCACAAAGTCTTCATCCCGGGGTCACTTGCGTTCCTCTGACCCTTCCTTAGGATTCTCACTCTTTGGGTCATTTTCCTATTTCCATTTCTAAAAGATGATCATACACGAAATTGGCCCTGCATCTCCGAATGCCCCACCTATAATTTTACCATCTCACAATTTTAATTCCTACCTGCCCTTGGATAATTCCCACCTGCCCTTGGATAATCTTCATCTTCAATCCCACCCATGCATAGGCCATGGCCTAAAATTGCCTACATCCTGTGAAAAAAAAAAAAACCTACAACTTTAATATGAGGAAAATTGTGCTGAGCAATGCTAAAAATAGCAATAGATCTGAAAAAGAATAATTCCAGAGACTCGGGAAACTTCACTGGGAAAAGGACATTTGAGCCAGATTTTGAAAGATGAGCCAGATTTTGCAGGCAGAGATAAGGGAAATGTCATTCCAAAGAGGAAAATGGTGGCTGAAATGGAAGTTTGCCAAAACAGGGCCATTGACCAGTCAACCAATGAATAAGAATAAAGAACAGTCACCTTGAATTGGGCCCCTAGCTCACACACAAGATGTAACACATGTGCCACAAAAAAACCGCTGTCTCCCTCACACAAGGGGAAATCAGTAGAAAACAGACTATTGCAAGTGGCTGAAACGAGCAAACCCACCACACAATCACAGGTACGTGTCATCACGCCCATTTGCAGATGAAGACACAAGGCTACACGTGGTTGAGTCGCTTGGTCAAACCCACACAGCAGATTTGGAATCACAGCATCCAGCAGATCAGACATGCCTTTCTGTCTTCAAAATCCAAAGGCTATGTCTCCGGCTTCCCTGTATCAGAAGACAGACTGAGGAAAACTTAATTCCCTACACTACTGCAAGCCTATATGTTCACAGCACTTGTCTGGATCATCATTTTCCTGGGTCCAACCATGGAAGTTTTCCAGAGAGGGGAGACCAGGCTTGAGCTCCATCTCAGAGGGAGCAAAAATGTAACTGAAATGCAAAATGGAAAAGGAAGTCATCCAAAGTTATTTTAATAATTCATTCTTACAAACTGTTATTTGAGAAGGACGAATCTCTCTACCTTGCCAATAAAAATAATGTAGCTGAAAAATATAAGCTTACACATAATTTATCCAACTAACCAGTTACACCGTTTCACTAAGATCGTTTCGGCAGAGCTAGGCTAGCTGAAAACAAAAGCGTGTCCTTTTAAGTGTTGAGAGTAAAGAGCTATCGGGAAACCTGTGAAAGGCGACCTGTTTCTTAGGCTGCCTGGTCAGCAGAATATGTGAAATCAGCCATCACAATACCTTCAGACTATTGTAAAACAATCATTTCTCTTTGTCCTTTTTACTGCTTCTCACAAGCTCTAAGAAAAGTTATTTTGCTTATTCACGTAGGAATGTCAGAGGCCAGAAACTGAAGCCCAGTGCCAATAAAATGAGACAGAAGGCTGTTTTATATTGAAAATAACATTAAAAACCTTTCCCTGGACTTCTAGACAATGCAAATCTCAAAAGAAGGTAACATTCAAAACAAGGACCTTGTATGTCCTGCTGACAGGCAGGTTTACCAAACGTTGTTCAGAATTTCAAGAGGTAGCAGGTAAACAAAGTTGTAGAATTTTTTTTATTTAAAAAAATCATAAAATATGTCTCATAAAACATTTATTAGAAGAGGAAGGAAAAAAGAAGATGCGAGAAAAAAGATCCAGATAGCACCTTGCTGTACACGCAGTTCTAGCACCCACGGTCTCCCAGGCTTGTGGATTTAATCCTAGTGGCAAGATTTAAAAAGCTCTTGTTACATGAAATGATGTCTAGGATTGACTTCGAATTAATAGGGGTGTGGGATAACAGATGAAACGCAAATGGCCATGAATGGCTAATTGTTGAAGTGAGTGATGGTTACTTAGGGGCTCATTGTACTATTCCGTTAATTTTTTTATTATGCTTAAGATTGTCCCTAATAAGAAGTTGGGTTTTTTTTTTTAAGAGTCTAGCTTAATAATGAAGTGACACAGAAAGTTAACCAGGACAGGCCTCTTTCATTTGCATTCATCACACAAAAAGCTGTGCCCTCCACATTTGAAAGGCCATTTCCGAGAAGTGGATGCAGTCTCTAGTCACTAGTGTACAAGGTCCATAGGGGCAGTGATTTGTCCCAGTGCCAAGAATAGGACTTGAAACTTAGTAGACCAGCAATACAAGGTCTGTCCAGAAAAAGTCCAGCCATTGTTAATACAGTGAGAATGGATTGCATGACATCGACATAACCTGGCAGACAAAGAGAGTGGACTGGAATCTGCATGCATGAACAATGATAACCTCATTGGACTACTCAGTGGAGGAGGTAGATGTTGTTGAGTGAGTTTGTGTACTGTGTGGCCATCCCTTTCAAAATGACTGAGCAAGTAGAGCAACAAATCTGCATCAAATGTTGCATTAAGCTTGTACATTCCTCCACAGAAACTATTCAGATGATTCAGAAGGCTGCAGCTATGGGCAACTGGAGACTGGCAGCTTTTTCCCGACAATGCACCCATTCATGCATCACATCTCATACAGTTTTTTGGCAAAATAGCAAACCACCCAGCCCCCTACAGTCCAGATTTGGCTCTGCAACTCCTGGCTTTTCCCAAAACTACAATCTCCTTTGAAAGGGAAGAGATTTCAGACCATTGATGAGATTCAGGAAAATACGATGGGGCAGCTGATGGCAGCGGGGAGAACTGTGTAAGGTCCCAACGTGCCTACTTTGAAGGGGACTGAGGCATCATTGTCCTACGTACAGTGTTTCTTGTGTCTTATATCTTCTTCAATAAATATCTCTATTTTTCATATCACATGGCTGGATACCTTCTGGACAGACCTTGCATATTGCACATTTTTTTTAATTAAAAAAAAATGAATGAATGAATGAATGAATGATGAGTATCTCCTGAAATGCAGAAGAATGAGGGACTGCATGAACAAGTTCTAAACTCAATGTAAGAAAAAGCTTTCTGATGAAACCATACAGACACACACTGGGCTGTCTCAGAGCCCTGCCTAGACTGCCCCCACACGCCTGCTCTTCCTGTTTGCCCAGCTTACTATCAAATACAAAGCCATTCCCTACCTACTCTCTCCCCAGCCCATGACTGGGGTAGAGAGAGAACCTCCCCTCACAGAGTCCTAATGTATCTCTCTCTCTAATACTTCCCAGGTTGCATGTGCTCACAAATCTGTTTGTCATGGGGTGTAGCCAACAAGAAGTATCAACTGATTAGTTATTGGAAAGAGTTAAATTCCTTGTTGTATAGGTTGGTTTTGTCCAGGCTGGACTGGCACTTACTAGGGACTCTACAAGGGAATTACAGGCATCATCCGTTCAGTCGTTTGTTCATTATTTATTGTGCACCTATTAAGTGCCTGGTAATAAGATGTCTGGCTAATGTTCAGCAGACAGTGTCATGGATAGTATTTGAAAACTAAAAATTAAAGGATAGTCGAATGGGTAAAGCAAAAATCAGAAGAGTATTAGTGATAGAAGGAACTCAGGAAAGAGTGTACCAATGGTCTTTTAAGATTTCTTCAAATTGAAACAATTCAGAATTTTAATCTGTTCCAGTATTTAGCACAGACTCAAGACTCAAAGTCGGGTCAGATCCCATGGTGGCACTCTAAGATCTGTAAATACGTACTTCTGAATTGACCTTGGGCTGGCTTGCTCTCTTTGTCTTTATTGTATGCAATAATTTGAACGGTGTAATTCTGGTCTGGCATAAGACCTTGAATAATTGCTTTAGTTGCAGTGTTCTGGAGATTCAACTGATTGGTTTTTCCACCTAGAACAAAACAGAAAAATAAATCAGTTCTAAAAAGTAGGTTAACTGTGTACATTAAGAGATTTCACTAACCAGCAATCAAGGTTTTAAAAGAAGACAATTAAAATTATATATCCTGGTACCTATGTGCATAGCACTTAATTTTAATATACCTTTCACTCTCAGTTGTACTCTTTGCATTAGACAACTTAAACACAGTTGTCTAAATTAGATAAAAACACATTCACAAAAATCTTTTATCATAACACCCTATTGCTTTTTCATACTAGGGAAGACCACAGCACAAGAGCAGGAGATAGGAAGCCATTGACATCAGGTATACTTGTCAAGAAAAAAGTTCCACTTAAAAGTGAAGGGAAAGGTATGAGCAGACTGAATGCAATTACCTACGCTGGAATTTTTCCTGTGGTGTTTCTATGAATTAAAGCATCTTTGAAGCATTAGCAACTTAATTATCTTAAATCTGAGCATCACTGGCTCAGGATGTTGAAGGAACCACTCAGCACCTGGCTACTTAAAAGTTAGCTTGGTTCATGAAAAGATTTCAAATCCCCATTATCTCTCCATCAAATTAGACTGGCATCTTAGGCTTTCCTCGAAAGGCTATTGATTCAACACTCAATCTTTTATTCAAAGTTTCAAAAACACCTTTCTTTCTTCTCCAATTTCTGGCAGTGTTTACTATGTCTGAGAACAGGGAAATTAATGTAAAGCACAAAGACTCTGAAACTTGTTGGCTTAATCCAATGTAAGAGATTACAATATATTTTAATTACATTCTAAGAAAATATAACGACATTAAGTTTGAAATTTGGTGCTATCATCCATGCCTCCTGGTACAAGAAAGCAGGACTGAGCCTTCCTATCGCCCAAACCCATTTCCTTAAATGCACTTGTGTCCGAGATGTTAAATCTGGTTTCATGAACTTCTATCAATTAAAACTCATCTACAACAACAAAAAAATATTTCGTAGAAAACTGTGTATTAGAATTCCTCTCTGAAAGGTGAAGAGTGTATTATTTTAAAGGCTTTGAAAATACTGCAATAAAAAAGCTTTAAACTCTGTTTAAAATGTAATTCTCAAATTTATTTGATCGTTAAACTATTTGGTTTTCTAATGGCAATTAGCATCCTGCAGAATACCATGAAACACACTCTAGGAAAAACTAGTACAAACAATAATTGGACCATGTCTTGTAGTGCTAAAACGTCTACAAACATTTTATGACTAAATGTACACTTACTACCTTTTATAGTTATTCTATCGATTTTATGTTTGATTAAGTAGATACCAGAGGGTCAAGACTGTCTTATTTGAATGGGCCACTGCAGGAAAGGCATTGGGTCACTGGGGAAGACAAACCCCAGTATTTGTGAAGAAATCATTTGTTTTCACCCTCAGTTTTTATTTTGTCACTCGAGGTGTGTGAGCAAGAGTCAGAGACCTCCTTTTAGGGTGTTTTGTGGCAGAGGGGACTGAAGTGACAGGCTGAGGTTTGGTTCAGGGGCCACCCAAGTCCTTCTAAGATTCTCCGGTTCCTCGAGGGCCCCTATTTTGTGTGCTGCATAGTTTTTGGTGTTATTGGCAACTAAGCAGAAGAAGTAAAATCACTGATGACTCGGAGGAAAAATTTACCTTTCAAGGTCGGACATGGAAGATTCTCGGAGGTACCACATGGTAGCAATTTACATTTTGACCTTTAGAGTCGTAATAACGTTCAAAAATCTCTTAAATTTAAATTTCCTGGAATGGCTTATTTTAGAAAACAAACTATATTTTAAAAGTTAGAGTTGTTTCAGAATTGGGCCATACTCCAAAATGAAAACTCTGAACCAAACGGAGTTTGAGAATAGAATATTTCTATAAATATTGCGTTCTATAAATGTGTCACTTCTAGAGGCCAACATGGGGGAGGTTGGCATCTGGCATCACTAGACCTGAAGTCATTCTGAGCAGCCGATGGATACTATCTGTTAGTAGAAGAAGGTTCCTTTTCAGTGGCAGAGCAAGGGGCCTGGTGTTCTGTCTGCTTGCTTCGTTTGAGATTTTCACACCTGCTCTCAGGTCAGAGGCCCACACTCAAGAACAAGCAAGCATCTGTCCACCGGACAAAGTGAGTTGGGAAAAGGTCTCTGGCTAAAAGGGGTCTGCCTCCATATACACATCTTCATCACCAGTAAAGAGAAAAAGTACTATACTCGTATAAATACACATGTGTGTTATATAAATATGCTACTACTAAGTATTTATTATGTGCTATGTGAAAATGGATCCTAGAAGAAGAAACGAGACCCGACAAATATATTAAAGAGCATCTATTTTTTATATAACTACTTTATCTTCATGAGCGATAAATTTAACTTCATTTTTCCTGTTTCAATTTATCACTTATGTTTATGATATCTATTTAGCTTACATAATTTTCATGTATAATTGTTCAATAATATTCTATCAAGTTAATTACTCATAATATGCCCAGCCAGTCACAGCTGTTGGCCATCTAGATGTATATTTTTTATGTTAAAACAAAAGTATTCGCCATGCGTTGAAATAGAAGTAAGAATTTTTTTAATCTTCACCCAAGAATACATTTATTGATTCCAGAGAGAAAGGAAGTTTGAGAAAGAGAGACAGGGGAACATCGATCCGTTGCCTCCCACATAGACCAGGATCAAACCCAAAACCCAGGCCTGTGTCCTGACCAGGAATCGAACCCGAGACCTTTAGGTTTTATGGGACGATGCTCCAACCTACTGAGCCACACTGGCCAGGTACAGAAGGAAGAATTTTTGATAGCCTGGAAATTTCACCTGAGGAGAATTACGGTAAGTCCAACAGTCATTCTTCTGACTCAGGGAACATCATTTCCTGGATTAGAAGGTAAGATTTCAAGCTCAAATATTAAATTAATAGAAAAAAAACTTTTAGATGATTTTTAAAGAGACATTTAGCACTACACATTTTTAGTTACCTACATGTAAATGTTGCTATATGCTAGAAAATACAACTGGTGGTTTTTACCTGAAGCTGGGGACACGAGAAGTTTGTATCCACCAAATTTCCCTCTTGGAGCCTTCCACGAAATCTGTATACTGTCATGAGATAATACATTATATCTTAACCGTGTGGGTGGGGCCACTGGAAAGAAAAAAAAATGATTAAATGTTGAAACACGCAGCTACCATTTGTTAAATTGAAATGTCAGCATAATGTAACCAAAATACACAAGACTTCTTCAGACTCAAAACGTGTTCTTTCAACAACCCCTTATTGAATTAATCAGTTTGCAAAACTACACAGACCCGCGAGCATTTGTTTCTTACTCAAGAGATAAGCACTTGTCAAACAGTCCTGACCTTATGACAAAGGGCTACGATTTAGGATTAGAATTTAATACTCTAATCGAGCCTGAAAATTGAGGCCAATCTTGTAAAATGCTTTCACTATGTTACAAGGATGAATTTTTCTTCTTGGAACATGTAAGCTTTTACAATCAACTCTAGTGGGACTTGTTTTATGCCTTTAGGTTTTTCACTTGAGTAATCCAATATCCGTTATAATAAGATCATTTGAGAAGGCTATTTTGGACATATTATAGTCATAAGATCTTCGTTTAAAAACATTTGAGAAAAAGATCGCAAAGAACCAAAATAAAAAAGACCAAATACCAGACAATTATGTTGTATAAACTTGGACTTAGTCTTCCAAAGCATAGACGATTTATACCTTCCCGAATGTTACAGCACGTGGTCATGCATCATCCCAGTATATTGAATCTTCTCTGACAGTTCACAAAGTGGGTAGACCTACTTACTCTTTATGTAAGCCATTCAAACTTCAAAACATGTTTTTGGAACTCGACATCAGTGTAACATCATTTCAAACGAAATTATATAATATCCAAATTGTTTGCCAAATAAAAGATACTGCTTAACGGAAAAATGTAGCACTTATTCCCCATTTTTATGCCCAGCCTTTCTGTCTCACTTTAGGAAACAGAGTGTGTGGAGGGTGGGGGATTAAATATTTTTCTTCATAAGTATGTAGTTTGGACATTGGTTTGATTCCCAGATATGTCACTTATTAGACAAATAACCCCAAGCAAGTGACTGTTTGTTCCAAAGTCATTTTTTTAAAGGTGACAGCAACACTTTCGGCCCGTGAGAAATGGATTTAACACATTATGTTAAGTAGTCAATAAACACTGGCTCCACTTCCCCCTTATATCATATGGGAGGTGATATCAAGTGTCCATTTAATCCTCACAAAAATACATTTCTGTCTCAATTCTATGTGTAAGGAAACCAAGGAGAAGCTAAAAGACTCGCCCAAGTCCACATACTGGTGGACGACAATCTCCGACCTCGAACAAAAGGCCCTGTCTTTGGGTGGAGATCCCTGTTCCGAAGGCAGCCTGCCCTGTGCTGGACAAAGGACTGGTTTCCTCCCCTGCACACTACCCACTCGTCTGACATCAGTAAGCCCTGAAGGGCGCAGTCTTGGGCATTCTCTTCCTCATTGCCCTTCGTGGCCCCTCAGTGGGGAACGCTAGCCATCCACAGCAAAGACATTAGCTTCCCATTCTCAAGTTGACATGAATGGAAGAGTTTACATTTCTCTGGATTATGGCAAAGATGGATTCATCATAAGAACAGTGACTTGGAAAGAGAAGAGGAAGTTGACTAACCCAAGCATTTGGGTGAACAGAGAAACTATTACTATTCTGCTTACCATATTTTGCCATGTATAATGGGCACCTATGTTTTTGTGCATGTTATACACAGGATTATGATACCATTATTATACCCACAGTATGTGATCATTATACCCACGTATAATGCGCATCCTTATTTTTCCCTCAAAAGTTTGCACAAAACATGCACATTGTACACGGCAAAATACAATAGTCTAGAACTTGGGGAGAAAATCTACTTATAGATAGCTTCTTAGTACCTATAGAAAAAAATTAAAAATAAAACTTTTTATAAATTTAAACAATATGTTCTAGCTTCTGAGCCAAATCTTGTCAGTGGGCAAATAGATGTCACTGGCCAAGCTTATCGCAAAGTTCTGCACGAATGAACTGGTGAAACAGAGCTGGCGAGCCTGGGAGCCCTCAAGTGGAAAAGAATAAGACGAATGGAGGCTTCAGTCTGGGCAGGACCAGGAGGGACAGCCCATTCTGTCAGCACCCCAGGTGCGGTGACATCTCAAGGAGGGCACAGAAGTGAACACTGTTCAGGATTCCTAGCTTATGGATGAGAAATCCTTATAACATTTTCCACCCAAGCTACCGTTCTTTCAATGTGGTCTGAGCTTACAGCCTGCAATTTGCCGTCAATAACTAGCCTGAACCTACAGGAGAACGTAGTGATGGTAACACTGACCACACCCTGATATCGCGGACCATGCTCGGACCACACGGATGGTTCTCCGGGACCCAGAGCACCACTGGCTTCCGCTGAGCCACTCCAGGGAGCGGATTGTGAAGCAAATGCTCCATCAATACTCGACTCCATCAACAATCCACGCTTAAAACAATGGACAGATGATTGATGTGACTACAGTCCCACCATGGCTTTCTTTTCTCAAGGGCCCACATCTATAGCCTACATCAGCAGAAATACTCTCACAATCATTAAGAGAAAATTTTAGTTGCACATGAAGTTCACATTTCCTTTAGGTTTTTGCGGGGAAAACACTGAAAAGAAGAAATGCTGGTTAAGAAAGAGAGAGGCAGGAGGTCACAGTTATGAACTTCACAGTTAGCCCTTTTTCCCTGCAAGGAAGGCACTGGGGCTGGTGCCAAAGCCAGGGCAGCAAGACCGACAGAAACCCTGTAAGTGCACTGGAGAATGGCCTGTTCTTATCTCATGGAACAAAATCTCATGTGTACTTAATACCAGACTCAGGATTTTTCTTTTTGCGAGCACAAAGCTTCTATACATATACTTAACTTCCAGCAATAGTTATAAATGCTTGCATGAACCTGACTCAAAAGTTAATTTGTGTCCGTTAAAATCCTAACCTTTTTAAAAATAGTTTATTTTTGTTGTGTTTTTTCCATTATCATTTATCCCCCTTATACCCTCGTCTACCTCCACCCAGTCCCCTCCCCACTAAGCTTTTTAGAAAGACAAAACTCAAGTGTAAAGCTTAATGGTGTTTGGCCCACACCAAGAACCAAGAGCAAGCTAACAAACTCATTCTTTGTATGGTGAAGTCAGACTTCCTATGTGAGACTGGGCCAAATACAACATTGCGAGCACATGCACTTTATCCCACAGGGGGACTGAGGAGGAAGACCAAGGACGGTGCATTCGATGTTTTCCTTCTGGTAGAGCGTTAGGCTTGTTGCTGAAAATGGGGATGTATTTTTGTTTCACCATGTCATATTTTTTTTGAGAGGGGATATTTTCTTTAAACCCCAAGAATTTCACTGCAATCATTCTCATCGAAATCCACTTTTGTGGGCAGAAAAAGAATGTTTGTGTGATTCCAGTGAAGCTTCACTATTATTGGGTACTTTGGACATTTCACTTCACAATATGACTGTTTATTAAAGGGTTAATTTTCTGTCCTTCCTTCCTCCCTCCCTGTCACCCTTCCTTCCCTCCTTCCTTTTCTTCCTTTCCTCTTTCCTTCATCCTACAGTCCTTTCCTCCTTCCTTCTTTCTTCCTTTCTGCCTTTAACTTGAACTCAGCTGAAATCTTGCTGTTTTGATGAATGGCAACCTATAGGCATAGGTTTGCTTCTAATGAAATAACCCCATTAATTCCTTGAAATGTCTCTTGCTGCACAGGAACACTGAAACGGAGACCCTCTGTTCTCCACTCCCCATCGCCCCCGCCCCCCGCCACCAGC
>PVKM010029105.1:0-17951 GCA_004027735.1 Carollia perspicillata | reverse complement strand
ATTTGAACTCCATTTTTTGACTCAGCATTTCCTTGAACGTAAAGATCAGTAAGAATTCAGGTCTAAACATAAAATAACGTCTTATTTTTCTTAGGAAAAACAGAGACATCTATGTAAATTTGTAGCATTATTTTGATTATCTCACAAAAGAAACGCATTGCATTCCAGACTCTAGTACTTACCAGGTAGATGTTTAATAAATATGCAAAATGAAAGATGATCATTAGAAAGTAGCACAAGTTATTTCATTGAAAACACACAAAATATTTAAAGGCAGAAGAATAACTCTATCAGCTGTTAATAGCAAAACTGAATTAAAGAAGTTGAGGCAAATTAGCCTTTAGGATAAAATTTAAATCAGCATCACCTAGGTGATCCACCCACATAAAAACAACTTCCTGTTCACTCCATGATGCAGCAGTTAATGTAATAAAATTAAAAACTATATATTTATATAGTTATTCTCTGTGCTTTATATAAAATTTTATATAAAATATATAGTTTGTATAAAATTATATATGCAAAATCATATACATAATTATATATAAATTGTATGTACATAATTTTAGAGACTGAGGCGCTGTGTTGCTGTGTGTTGCATGAATTGAGGGTCTCATAGATTTGTTTCTTTCATTTGGGGGGAAAGGAGTAGGATTTACCAGGTTACAATAATCACAATAAAGATATGGTTGAGTCCCCATGAACTCTGAATTTGAGATGAAACTCGCCCCTTTAAAGCCCTGTGTCCTGTTGTAAAATTTCAAAATATGGAGGTGTCATGACCCTTTGGTCATGAGTGTTCCTGAGACACACGTTTGTGTCTTTCCCTAACGCCAAGTTTATTAGGAGACACCTCTCCAATAATCCAAGAGAGTCACACGCAGGTTACACACAGAGAGGGCGGACTCACAGGATATAAGCTAGCAGAGCGAGGGTTGGGTGTGAAGTACCGGTCACTGGCGGTGTCCGCCGGCGGAGGGGCAGCTGACAGTACGGAGCCAGGCGGCTGCAGTGGCAGCACACGTGCAGTGGCGTGGAAACCCAGCAGGGCTCCAAGCGTGATCCGCACTTCAGCCAGGCTCCAGGGCTGGGTGGTCGGGGCTCTGAGTTCTTATGGCCCACAATGGGTGGAGGTCCCAGTCCCGTTGGTGTCCAGATGGAATCCTTATCCGAGTGTCCAGACCTGTGGTTCTGGGTGTCCGGGGCCCCTGCTGAGGGTGTTCTGTTACACTTAGTCATGACAGTCTTCACATAACTGTCACAGCCAACAGTGACTCCATATTGGATTGTCTAAAGTGTCAAGAAGTCTGCTATGTTCTTGCTCTGTACAGCAGGTACACCCACAGAAGCAGATATAAACTGCTGCCAATATACTCCATCTGCCTGCAAATGAACAAGACCTGTCTTAGCTGAAAAATGACCAAAAGCTATTTATTAGTCAATTTATTGAATTATTGTTTTCTTGTTTTTGGAAATTGCTTAGGATCATTTAATTATCTTATAAATCAAAGGTTAGCAAGCTATGACCTGGGACTTCATACCTTTTACTTAAGCTTTAAAAAATGTTTGTAAAACCATTTAGAGAGCAAATCTCTCATAAGTGGAGGCTCTAATATTCAATTTGTTTCTGACTAACGCTAATGAAGTACTACTAGTATTAAGGGATTCCAAAATGATGGGTATGTTTGTATGCCAAAACTTGAATTAAAATGTTTTCCTGCGTAAGGAACTTAGCTTTCAGAGCACACAAACGTAGCTCAGGCCTTGTTATCTGTTAGGTTTGGGAGTGACCATTACTATGTGGTTGTTCTAAAGGTTCAGGAATGGAGGGACCCTAAAATCCAGCACCATTAGGACCAATGCCATATTTTCCTTTCATATTTCATTTTTATTAGTTCCATCTATGCAATTCATTCATTTATTCAACATACACTCTTAAGTGTCAGACACTGTGCTAATTGAATGCAATAGTTAATAAAATACAGTCCTTTCCTCTAGCAAATGCAAAGCTTAATGGAGAAGAGAACCATGTAAATGCATGCAGCAGTAGAGATGGCTAAGGGTGGTATTTGAATCAAACAGGATAATGAAGTGATGAGCAGTGCCTTGGGGCACAGGGATCACATTTGAGTTGTGTTGTGAGGCTAAGAAAGAATTTTCCAAAGAAACAAAGAAAGGTATCACCATAAGAAGAAGACGAATGCATGCTTACTCTAAGGCACCAAAGTAGCATGGAATTCTTGAGGATGCGGGTTACTTTTAACTTCTTAATAGAGTCCAGCAAACAGGTGTTTCTTCAAGATTATTTTTTAAAAACCTTAGAAAACACTGGATATTAGAACCACTGAATATTTGAAATTATAAGGCCATAAATTCACACACAGAGAATAATCCAGTGGTGCATACTGAAAACATATAAAGCCTATATGAAATAGCACTTGAAATTAAATGTTATGAGATGTTCAAAGGGAGAAGAGAGAGAGAGAGAGATTGAGGAGGGTGTAATTTAGGTAAGGGATGAAGAATGTGGAAGTATGTTGTTGTAGTATGTCCAAGCAAGGCTACCATGTTGCACAATTATGCAACGCAAAAGTCAAATTGAAATTTTGTTCTAGGGAGAACAAAATACAGCATAAAATATGTCATTCACATTTATTTCCTGAATTGTTCAACTCGTCGGCAGCACCACATAGCTAACCTGAATACCCTCAGAAAACAGGGCCACAGGATTTGCAGTTTAGTGCATCAAAGCTTGTGTCAAGTCTAAGGAGACTTTCCCTTCTTTGAATTTGGGTTCAGGCCACCTTAACACTGAATCTCAAGACAGTCCTGAAGGTCACTAGCTTTCTGTGCCTTCCTTTTGCTGATCCAGCACTTAGAAACTTTCATTTCCATTTTAAAACCAATAAATCAGCATATCTTGCCAGAGGAGTTTTAACCTCTTAAGATGCAATCAAATTGCTCAGTCAGAATGACTCCTGAAAATTGATCTGTACATTGCTAAGAATGGAAGAGAACTCTTATGTTTTTAAGGAACATGTATCGCTGATTTATAAGATAATTCCAGCTGGGTCCTGTAGGATTGAATAACGCTGTTGTAATTAGAGAGATTTGAGATTATCTATACCAAGTAGAAAAGAAAGTTGTCCTCAGTGATACTGGCCAATTGCACATAGCAAGTTAACCACCAAGACAACATATTTGCCTATAGATTGCTTTGTAATTATAGGCATGCTAGTCTGAACACGTAATGTCTTCAATCACTGTTAAAACCATAAAACCATACAATTTATTTTTAATTTCTGAAGTACTTCACTTGGTGCTTTCTACAACATACCGAAAGCTTAAAAGTTGTTATGGGTTGGGTTATTTCGGGCCACATGATTTTAATTTCTTTTTAATCCTGACTTTTCAGGTTTTGCCCAACAAATTATCACTAGATAGTTTCCACCAAAAGTAGGTCTCTGAATAAAACAATTTGTATTTCAATGCATTAATTTTCTCAATTAATGCATGTTTCAAAGCAATAGCATTATCCACAATTTTTTCTTAGTGTTTTTTTCCCCCGTGCTGATCCTGTCCTACTTGTTTGGTCAGGGCTAGCTCACCCTCACAAGAGAATCCTGCAGAGATCATTCATGTCTCTGCTTGAACATTAGGAGGGAGTTGAGAAATGACCACCTCTCTTGAGACCTTACTTCTTCCTTTAATGAAGCAGTATCTAATTAATTTAATCAGACTATCACAAAGATTTGCAAGATTACATGCTCCAAGTGTTCTGTGTATAGAAGAAAGAGCATGATTTATCTAGCGTTATTCCCTCAGCCCTTAAATTGACTGAGTGTTTTTCAGCTTCAGTGCTCAAAATCAAGTAAGCATGTCAATGTAGGACTCAGATAAAAGAAAAATGGGTGAATTGGCAATCACTGAAATCACAAAGTAATATCTGACACTTCTGAATATGAGGAATCAGTCTGCTATTGGGAATCTCAGAACAGCATCATATTTTTCTTGCATATTTCAACACTAATTTCTCCCCTCTTCAATGGCTAGATGTCATATGAAATATAATCTGTGCATGCTTTGCTAAACTAGCAAGACATTTAGAGTTATTCCTGTCTTCCTAGAAAGGACAGCAAAACTACCCCATTGTCAGTGGGATAATCAGGTAAGTATAATGGAACAATCGTTGCCTCTAAAGTTTTTTATTGGTATAGTAGGAAATAATAATAGTGTTTTTGTTATTGTTGTTGATATCACCAACTCATGTTCTGTTTAAAGGCAATGTTCTGTTTAAAATACAAATGGGTAAAGGGAATAGGAAAATGAAAGAAGCCATTACAAGATGGTTGTGAGCAAGTCTAGTAAGACAGCTGCAATGCATTAAATTGTCGTTTAATTATTTCAGAGTTTTCCTCAGAATGCTTAAGGGAGAATTGCAGGCATATGGGAGAGGAAAGGCCAAGCTGTGCTAGGCATTTTGAATGAAATTATTTTAAGCTTCTCTATTTCCATGATTTTTCCATGTGCTTTCTGAAGCCCATAGGGGAAGGAAAGGAAAGAGCGGATACCACTCTCACCCTTATGCCCCAGTTCTTGGTTGCAAAAGCCTCAAGAATGCACTGTCCCAATTGTGGTGTGAACTCTTTATGGAAGGACACATGAAAAAGCTTGAAGAATAATTGAGTATCCCTTAGATCAGAAGCTGTTTTAATCCCATCAGAAACTACACAAGTTCTTTCTTGGCCCCTCAAGAATTTACAGAAGTTGAAGTTGATATTAGGGGAAACTTTACATTTGTTCATATTTATGGAATTCTGAAAGTGAAAAGGGTAACTATGAAAAGAAATATCAGCATCGGGAAGGGGAGGGCAGCTCTGTTTCCTATGGGTCAACTGTTAAATATTTTGGTATTTCATAAGTCATTTGTCAAACCATTGGGGGTTTCAAATTGTGTTTTGCAGGAATATTTACACCATGGGAATTGATCAAAATTACACATCAACCCCTCAGTCTGTCAGCTTCCCGGCATACTAGAAGGAGGGCTCCTTCTAGGACTTTTCCTCCTTCTAGGGCTTTTTCTAGGGCTCTCCAGAAAAATAGGGACAGCCATCTGGGCCTTATGTGTTTTAGGAAGAAGCCTTGAGTGTAAGAGGCTCCAAGAGGACACCTTTGTTAGTCTTGAGATGGTCATCACAGGAGCTTTTGGGAAAACAGTAAACAGCAGGGGACACAGCAGAAGGTAAAGCAAGAAAAAATGTCTAGAAGTTGTTCAAAAAGGTCTCTAACTACTCACAACTGAAACAGAAAACTTTGCCTCAAATACCACCATGCTTGATTTTCTCTTTTAATTAAATGATGTACAAAATTACATGTAACTTAACCAAATTTTCTTTCTACCTACCACACTCTCAAACAATTTCTTTAGTAGTATTCTACAGCCAAAATTTCCAAAAACTCCTTTTAGGTTTTGTTATATCAAAATCAACTAATCCTTCTGGAGATCACTGCCTCAGGCTTTTACAGATTTAGTTTTGTATTTATGCTCATGAATGAATAATTGCATGATAACTAACTGAAATAGATGTGAAATTATAGTTAACAGTTACACACTGCTTACTATGTCCCACATGTATTCATGTCCTTAATTATCATAAGAACCTATAAAATGACTATTAACATTCTAAAGATGGAAAAAACAAAAACAAAGCCTGATTGAAATACCTTGCTTAATATCTCACAAAAGTACATTTGGAGCAAAGCTTTAAATCAGAAAGGTCTGGCTCCGGAAGCTAAGAGATTAACCACCACACTAATGCTCTTCATGGAACCATGATGTATGTGGCATTCAGAAGCGCTTCTGACTGAGAATGTTCCAGTTCAGTTGCTCCATTTCCCAGAATGCAATGTGCATTATATTTTCCCCTTTTTTTATAAAGAAGATTTCAACATCTTAATCAATTGTTATGGTTATTATAATCACTTGTGTAACTGTGAATTTATTCTGATTTAGTTTGCTTGAATAAACAATTAATAATTTACTAGTAACTCCACAGTCTACTGAAAACACTGAAGAGCAGAAAAGAAGCACCAACAGTAACATTATATCTGCACAAGACATTATTACAGTGTAAGGTAAGGGGCAACACATTATGCTCAGATCATTTGACGATTAAAACAAGAAAATATGCAATAAAGTTCTTCCTCTAGAAAAGTTTGTATGAGAGACAATATTAAATCTATGTGAAATCCATAGATTCTTATAGAAAGAACATAAGGCAAAATAATTAGATGTTAGCAAAATAAATTAGAAATGTCACTTTCATTAACATGGTTTTACAGAGTTTTATAAAAGTGAGTAAAATAAATTATGATGATGAAAGATTTTCTAAGGAAAGATAATACTGAGGAAAAAAATAAAAAATTAGATTAGATAAGAAATGAAGGAAGCATTACACAGAATCCTGAATAATTTAAAAAAGAGGTACATGATGAAAGAAAAATGCAGAAATGTACATGTAATACAAAACTGAGGATATAAAGAAGAAATTCAAATTCAAAATTTGAAAGGTGCCAGTATTTCTTTTGGGAAGCTGAGGCAACTAAGCTAACATCATTAACAACCCTCAATGTAAAAAAATATTGTTTATATTCAATGAAATGGAATATTTTAAATTAATATTAATGAAAAAACATGTGTTTCAACATTAGATTCTGGAATTCTGGAATTTCAGAGGCTTAACAAAAATCGGTATCTCACATGGGCAGAGTCAAACGTGGGTTGCTCTACCCTCCTCTACCCCTCGGTCACACTCTTTATAATATCTGGACTCCGGGGTCACTACAACAGGGAAAGTGTGACCTGGAGATTTATGTGTTTTTTTTTTTAAAGTCCAGGCTAAGAAATAGCACACATAGCTGACCACATCTCATCAGACAAAACGTGACCTCAGTGACACAACCAAGCAAAAAGGAAATAAAATCTTCCTGTGTGCTAGGGAAGGGAAGATAATGGAGTGACAAATAGTGTTGTTTCTGTAAATATTTATTGTTAGGATATGTAAGAATTAAACAATAAACACTTGGAGAACATTCTACTGTCCACAACATATGACTGGCAGAGAAAACCAAGCAATGGGATACGCTGGAATGGTTAATCACGAGTGTCTTCACTATGAATCTAAAATATCCTTGAGCAGAGTGTCTGAACAAGGGATGGTGAGCTTCTATTTAAAGATAGAAGAGTGCTAATGAGTAACATTTTAATCATGCTTATCAAGTAGCAATCAGTATTTGTAGATAGTCTTTGCATATATATATATACTGTCTATAAATCCATTAGTCTCTGTGTCCCGGTACCATTCTAGATGCACAATATAACCTCTCATATTTGCCAAAAGGCCATTAAATGCAGAATTACCTGATAATACCATAAAGAAAGGTACAGCACCAGAAGTAACTTGATAACCTCCTTACAATGCTTCAAAAGTCGTCTCTGGTCTGCTCAGTTTCGTGGATTACAGCTTACTTCTTGTACATGCCTCTCCCAAATTCCCCACACCCATCAAAGAAGTTTACCTTTGGAGCAAGGCATCCGTAGCCTCAGCACTCCGGGTCATCGCATCTGACGACACCACCTAGAAGCCTGGTGAAATTTCTGAGTCTCTCTAAAGGAAAAGGAGTAGTAAATAAGCATTTAAATACATTTTTCTGTTTTACCGAGAAAGAGGTAGGAAGGGAAGGAGAAAGGGATAAATATATATATAAGTACTGTAGAAACACAGGATGGACATCAAAAATCACTAAATTAAAAAAAAACAATATTTTAAGAAGCTTTTTTTGTGTCAGGTAGTTCTCAAAAGGTCTTGTATTTATAAAGTTCCTTATACTTACAATAATTTACTAAAAATTAGCTAGTTTAATTTTAACATAATCGTACAGTAATTATTATCTTCACACTCCACAGAAGGAAAATTATTTACTCAAAGTTACATAATAGGAATCTGCGCGAGAACTCAAACCACTTCCTTCACTCCCACTGTATGATTATGAAATGTTTACCTTAGAGCTGAAGGCTGAATTCTAAATTGAACATAATCACCCATGGCCAAGTTCCACCTCAAAAAGTAATTACAGAGGATAAGCCAAAAGGAATCTTGGTTTTAGATTCCTTGAGAGCAAAACCCGAGAGAAGGATTTGGGTGCATTTATCTTCTTTGGGAGATGATCCCAAGTGGCTGGAGTGAAGGAGTAGGGAGAGTGTGAGGAGGAAGGAGCTAAAAACAATACAGGCTATTCTCAATGAGGGAAATGGGTGCTCAACTCAGTAGGGGCAATCTGATAAATCTTATTGTGTGTTTTTAAAACTTCTGCCTTGTTACAGTAGGCATGCAGCTATGAATGAAAGAGATGGGGGCCAGACATGTGATTAATCTGCATCAACTAGAAATGGGTGGTGTCACAGTCACTTGGGGGAATAGCCCACATTGTTCTCAGGGATTAACAGGGGAAGGGAAGATGGCATAGGGGAAGGTTCCTTTAATAATCACATGTACGGTAGAAGCCAATTGACAAAGCAGAATTATGAGACATTGGCAGCAGGATCCCAAACGGTGACCTGAAGGGGGAGGAGAGGAGCCTGGGAAAATTTGGGAAATAGATTGATAGGATAAAGGCATGACATTTCAAAGATACGGGAACGACATTGGATGGAGGGAGAACCAAAGAACAGCCCTGGGAAGAGCCAGGAAAAAGATTAGATACTTTGAGAGATAGGCTGCTCTGCTCCCAACCCAGGAAACTATATAGAGGCTTAGCAAAGACTCCGAAGCAGTCACTATTACAGCTGCCCAGTCTCTGCCACTTTGAGGGTATATATCTTTCCACTCTGATAAGTGTTGCCACTATTGCTTAAAAATCCTCCGTGGGCATGTCTCTAAAATTCATTTCCCTAGACACTGCAGAAGAGCCTTCAGTAACAGCCTGGAGGATTGGAAGCTGGGGCTTTTGCCCACAAAACCTGACTTCCTACACCTCGCCCCTGCAGGAGCACTCACACCATCTTCTTAGTGCCCTACCTGCATGTGGGCCAGGTGTTATCTCTGCTACTTGGAGGAAAATCTAAGGTAGAGTTGGGGGGAGCTCAGGATGCCAGTGAAGAGCCTCTCAGAAATGCGACAGGAGTGAGAGCTGGGATACAAGACCCAGCACAGGGCGCTCACAGTGTCTGTTAGTCATTCCTAAAATAGACTGGCGTTAAAGTCAAAGCACTATCATTAGTCCAAGGTTAGATAGAGATTTGGCGACAACGGAGAAAAAGCATAATGAAAAGTTTATATCAGCTCTCACAGCGAATTGATAACATAGTTTTTCTCCTTATCAATTAATGTTCAGCACACATCTCTCAAAACTAATTTGCAGTTCCCAAGAGATTCAGTTTCTGTCTTGAGGGATAAGTAGAATTATTCAGAAGCAAAGGATAAAAATGAGGAAGAAAAATATCAAATTAGTATATATTAATTTAAATATGCTTCATCTCTGTCTTTGATAAGAAGTTCTAACAGATATCAGCAATACAAGTGTATAATATCTCATAAACTAAATTATCTTTAAGACATATATCAAGAGGTCAACTTCTTTGGGCGGTAGACAAAGAAAAATATAAATATGTCTTAGGATAAATGGAAGGACTTCTTACATTTTTTAAGTGTTACATATTAAAGATAAAATAAATTGTGTAAAACTAAACTTAAAATTTGTACAGAAATTAAGTTGGTATAGTTTCAAAATATATGTGCATTGTAGAAGCTTGTCTTTGTATTTAAAATATTATGTTTTCTATTATAGCTTTAAGAGTTTCATAAATATCAATAGTTCCAAAATATTTTTAAAGGTAGGTATACTTATTTCATTTTATTTATTTTATGTTTTATTGTATTTTTCCATTACCGTTTATCACTCCTTATTCACCTCTCTGCCCTATAATCACTACATTGTTGTTCATGTCCATGAGTTGTTTTTCTTTTTTGCTAGGTCCCTTCATTCCTGATGTGCCCCATAGTTGTCCTCCTGCTCTCTATCTATGAGTCTGTCTCTATTTTGCTTGTTAGTTCAGTTTGTTTATTAGATTCCATATTTGAGTGAAATCAAATGGTATTTGTCTTTATCTGACTGGCTTATTTCACTTAGCATAATGTTTTCCAGATCCAACCATGCTGTTGCAAAGGGTAAAATTTTCTTCTTTTTACACTCAAGTTGGATTCCATTTTGTAAATGTCCCATAGTAGTTTTATCCACTCATTTACTGATGAACGTTTGAGTTGTTTCCATATCTTGGCTATTGTAAATAACACTGCAATGGACATAGGGATGCTTATGTTCTTTCAAATTAATGTTTAGGGTTCCTTCAGATATATTCCCAGAAGTGGGATCTCTGGGATTCAAGTCAGATCCATTTTTAATTTTTTGAGGTATCTCCATACTGCTTTTGACAGTGGTAGCACCAATCTGTATTCCCACCAGCAGTGTAAAAATGTTTCCCTTTCTCCATGTCCTCACCAACACTCAGATATAAAAGACCTGTACTTGGAAAATTATAAGATGCTGAAGGAAGAAATTGAAGAAGATACAAATAAGTTTATGGATAAGAAAAATTAACATCATTAAAATATCCATGCTACACAAAGCAATCTATAGATTCAAAGCAATTCCTATCAAAATACCAATGACATTTCATAAAACTAGGACAAATATTTCAAAAATTTGTATGGAACCACAACAAGCCCCACATAGCAACAGTCATCATGAAAAAGAAGAACAAAATTGAAGGAATCACAGTACCTAATATCAAACTATATTACAAAGCCATACTAATCAAAACAGCATGGCAGTGGCATAAAACAGACACATAGATCAATGGAACAGAATAGAGAGCCCAGAAATAAACCCACTCCTTTACAGTCTGTTGTATTCAAAAGAGGAAGCAAGTACATACAATGGGCTAATGATAATTCATTCAATAAATAATGTTGGGAAAATTTGATGGATATTACAGAAAAATGAAACTAGATCACCTTCTTACACTGCACGCAAGAATAAATTCAAAATGGACTGAAGACTTAATTATTAGACCTGAAACCATAAAAATCCTAGAAGAAAACATAGGCAGTAAACTCTTAGACACTGCTCATAGTAATATTTTATCTGATATATCTCCTCAGACAAGGGAAACAAAAGAAAAAATAAACAAATGGGGCTACATCAAAATAAAAAAGTTTTTACACAAGAAAGGAATCATCAACAAAGTAAAAAGACAACCCAGAAAATGGGAGAACATATTTGCTGATACATCTGATAAGGGGTTAATACACAAAGTTCATAAAGAACTTATACAACTCAATACCAAAGAAAATATGGGCAATTAAAAAACGGGCAAAGGACTTGAATAACCACTTCTCCAAAGAAGACATACAGATGGCCAATAGACTTACAAAAATATACTCATTGTCATTAATCATTTGAGAAGTACAAATTAAAACCACAATGAGATATCACCTCATACTGGTCAGAATGGCTAGCATCAGTAAATCAACCACAATATTTTTAATAATTGCAAAGTCAGGACAAACAAACAAATAATTAGATATTCCTATTGGGTAAGGTATTTATTAGTAGTTCAACATTTTCTGATGTGATATTAATTATGCCAGTCACTGAAGCTTTCATTTTTTTTCATTCTTTACTGAATTATGCTCTCATTGATTCCTGGAGTTACTACCAAAGATCACATGATAAGAACCAGAAAATGTTTAGGCACACTCCACAGGATAATTTAACTGAAATAAATTAAGGTAAGTAATTTTTAACATTAGAGAAAAACTTCTAAATGAAGCTGGCACTTTAAGACACTAGAGATTTTTGATCAATATGAGGTTGTTCTCATGAATCTTCCATACTAAAATACAAAACCCTCTCCCAGAGATTACAATGCTAGAAATAAGGTAATTTGGCCCTGGCTGGTGTAGCTCAGTAGATTGAGCATGGGCCTGCGAACCAAAAGATCATGGTTCAATTCCCAGTCAGAGCACATGCCTGGGTTGCAGGCCAGTTCCCAGCAGGGGACGCACGAGAGGCAACCATACATTGATATTTCTCTCCCTCTCTCCTTCCCTTCTCCTCTAAAGATAAACAAATAAAATTTAAAAAAAACTTTAAAAAAGATAATTTATGGAATTTCCAATATATTCAAGAATATCCATACATGTACCACTCATACATATTTTAAAAATTAAATAAACTTTATTAAGATATAACTTTTATTGAATAAAAATACCCATTCTGAATGCAAGACTTGCCACATTTTGACAAATGTATTCCAGTAAGTACTACTGCCATGAAAATATAGAGCACCTCAATCACCTCAAAAAAGTTCCCTCATATCCTTTAGCAATCGACCTCCAACAACCACACCACCATTGGCCCCAGGCAACTATTGATATATACTTTTTTGTCACTGTACATTATCTTTGCCTGTTGAAGAATTGTATATAAATGGACTCATAATATGGTAATATTTTTTGGCTGGCTGAAATAAGACGTGAAACATAGAATACAAAATAGGCTGGGAATTATTGTCCTCATTGGAGAATAGGCTAGAGTCTGGAATCTTCCCCTGGGAACAAACCATCAGGAGCTCTCTGGATACTCAGGTGTCAATAGTGGTGGTTACTCTCACTTTTCTCTTGGTAGGCCTCTCTCCCACTTAGGGAAACTCTGTAAAAATAAAGTTTGTTTCTAAATTGTTATAGTTTCTTTTTCCTAAAATTCCTTGTTTTTAAATCTGCCAAAACCTAGACATTACTCTTTCTGGGACAGACATTACTTTGATTCATCTATTTCAAAGAACAAAACACTTCAGAGTATCAACGGGAAGAGCTGATTAAAGGGTATCACATAGCTGTTTGTACCCTGTCAGAACTCAAACAACACCTTAATATTACCTACACAGATTTTAGGTCTTTTCCTGAAGACAGAAGATTATAATGTTTTCAGGAGATACAATGCTCTGAACATCACTTGCTTGATGACCATGATCAAAGAAAAGGCAAAAAAAATGACTGAATTAAGGTACGAAGAGTGGAAAAGTGATAACAAAAAACATTTATATTTTGTTGGAAAAGAGGGTTTGTGTCTGTACTATATACCCCAATCCATTGGGTTGTGCCCATGCAAATTCTCTCTTTGCACTCTTTGTGACAATTTTCTCCTTAATCTAGTGAGGAGAAATACACATATAAAAAGAGCAAGTCATCTGGTTTCCTATACAAATGAATGTAAAATATTACATCTTTATATGCTACTATTCTCCCTCACTGAAACAATGTAAATGTCTTAGAGGAAACCTTATGGTTAAACTTGAAACATCTTATTTAAGAGTAATTGTTTATAAGGTCAGTATCCTCTACCACCACAAAAGGAAAAAAAATCATTATATGATTAAGAACTTGGAATTTCAAGACACATTTGGAGATGGCTCCCAAGTTATCCCAAGTTATTGAGTATTCACTTTATATAACTATATATAACCTCGAATATTTCTATTCCCATATATAATGGTAGTTCAGACCATCATTCCCTCACATGGATACTATTGATGTGTTTTCCGTGTTGATCTTACATCTTCTGTCTGTTCCATGCTGGTTCAAGCCAATTTGAATATTCACAATTATTAGATTTGTTTGTCTGTTTGCTTTAAATAGATACCAGTGACCTCCAATAATTAGTTAGGTAAGAGCCACAAGTTTGCTTTTGGGAATAGAAATATAAATAGTTATATTTATATAAATATATTAAGTGAATATTCAATGTCAATAACTGAGGACCTCTCCAAAACTTTCCTTTTCCTAGATTGTATTTTTTTTTGGTTGGCTTATGGTATCTCCCAAATAGCTATCCACAAAATAATTTAAACCTCTGGTTCTTAAAAGAATCTGATGAATTCTGTCACTGTGACGGTTTGAAGATCTCTGTCCCCATCCACCTTGATCTTGCCATTCCTCCTTCTAGAAGCACCTGTTATTTACCCTGCTTTGCCTCCTTACTTTAAATCCTCTTTTCAGTGCAGTACATGGTGGTTGTTGAAGTCCAGTGAGGTAAATTAGCCACAGGAAAATGTGTAGAAGAGAACAGAAAAAAATCAGAGTCCTTAGCATATTTTAAGAATAAAACAGTTTACTTATGGAAACACAGAGGAAATAATGATTAATTTGAGAGAAAAATAAATTTAGGAAGAAACATAGGTTAAGTGAAAGATGTCTTTAGAGAAGCAGTGGCAATTAAGATTGATGATGTAGATGGCATCAGATCTAGAATGCCCGTCGTTGTCAAAGGTTTAACTGTGGATGATGGGTTACAATTAAACCTTTTGAGCAAGAAATGAGCGTGAAAAATACAAAGCTTTGCTATGGAGGGGATAATCTGGAAGTTATTTGTTGCATGGATTTTATATGTGTAGACTTTGTTCTATGACTATAACACACCCTGAAAGTTTTCATCTGAGTGCATCATGTGTATTTGGGTGTACATACATGCAAGCTAATTTGAATCTATATTTTAAGAGCAGTTGGTTAATTTGAATGATTCTAATTAGGAATACATACTCTGGAGATAGTTAGCTAGAGTTCAAATGCCACAATTAACTATAATGTCTTCCATTATCTTAAGTTCCATCTGATCTTGTGGGTTTGTTAACTAACACAAAAGATGTTAAAATTATCTGTCATTGGTGATATGCATTATTCAAAGTATCTTGATTTGCCCAGCTGATCATACCTTTCAGAGTTGTACCTTAGGCCTACTACTTTGGATTCAACACTCAGCTCAGGCATTCAATGAAGGTTTTTTGACTGTGTTCCAACCAGGATAGTTGAATTCTGCTGCTAGAAGATCATCAGTTATGCCTTGAAGTAATCTTTCATGTAAAATTCTTACCAGAGTACCTAAAATGATAATAAGCTGGACCCCACTAACTGACAGGAAAATATCACATCACTGTTTGTCACTATTTTTCCTAAGGAATGTTTCCATAGCTGGCAGTATTCTAAAACTTGATTTTATTGTATTTATTACCAAGTAGTAGCACTATAAAAAAAAACAAACTTGTGGCTCTTACCTAACTAATTATTGGAGGTCACTGGTATCTATTTAAAGCAAACAAACGAACAAATCTAATAATTGTGAATATTCAAATTAGTTTGAACCAGCATGGAACAGACAGATGTAAGATCAACACGGAAAACACATCAATAGTATCCATGTGAGGGAATGATGGTCTGAACTACCATTATATATGGGAATAGAAATATTTGAGGAAGGATGAACTCAGAGTCTCTGTGCAAATTTTTGACAAAAGAAATTTAGCCTCAGATTTAGTTAAGCTAATTTAAAAAAATAATTTAAGAATATCAAATTAAGAACATTATTGTAAAATTTAAAATGTGTAAATTTTATTGAATGATTTTGATTAAAATAATAAGAATTAGTGAAAAAGCAAAGCTAGAATAAAAATGATTAGATCAGTATAAAAAAAGAACAATCTCAAAGACTGACAGTGGTTTATCTAGAGACGTATTTATTATAGGCCCTCTGGAAGAGTATTTAGCACCGTGTGGAATGACGGAAATGCTCTGTGTTATGAAAACATGGTTGTGCATCCTATTCTACATAAAATGTTATGTTAGGGTGACAGACTGTCCATAGATGCAATGTGTACCTAATTTGTTCTTATAAAGAATAATTTCATGTTTTTCTATTTCTGGCATAATGTAGTCCAAAGCATTTACTAAAGTACTTAGCATTATTATTATTTTTTGACATAAAGAAATTAGCTGAAGCTATAGTTCAGCATGTAAAATTTTGCCTGGAGCACAGTAGGTATCAATGAATCATTTTAAATTTAAATGTACATACTGGGGTGATAAGTAGAGTAAAAGATAATTAACTCTTATTTACAAATCAACACAATAATTTATTGCATTAGCATTAATTTCTTTTCAGAAAAGAAGAGCAAGTTGGAGTATGTGTAAACCTTGGACAGTTACTTAAGGATGCCAAGCTGGACAGGGTAGGAGCCTTGGAACTACCACAATGCAAATGGGCAGGACTCAGAGATGAATATATGTAAGTATCAAATTGAAATTATTTCAATATTACAAAAGTTTTAAAGAGAAAAATGCTTAGATATATTTATTTTTAACTCTTAATTATAGAAGGAAATAAAATACATTAATGGCAATCTACTTGCTTAAGTACTTCTAATTACTTTTAAAATATTCCAATTCTAGTCCATTACCTGTGGTTAGTCTTTAACTTTTATTTAATGTTAGCTTCTTATTGATAACAATATAGTAATCCAAGTTAGAAGTAATAACTTTTCCATGTAGGATCTATCAAGTTAGTTGCTGAATTTTATTTCAGGAGTAGAGAAAACCTTTACATCTATAGTTCTTAAATAAAAATTTTGACATGATAGAAGTTTACTTAATAAGAACAAATTTTATAAGGATTGTGTCTATTAGGGGTGTATTTGAAAACTAAGGGCATTCAAACATGCTACCACAGCATATGAATAAAAATAATAAGTGCATATATATTGAATATATATGTATGTATGTGTATATACATATATATGGTTTTAATATTCATAGCATATTTAAATAATTGAACACATAAAAGACCTTTATAAGGACAGTTATCTTTGAAAAGTAAAAAACAAGTAAGTTGAGCCCTAACGTTCTTTTGTCTGGAGAAAGTTTGTAGGTTGTAGTACAAACAGAAGAAACCTTGGAAAGAGCCCCAAAGACACTAAATTAAGGAAAAGCAATGCAACTAGAATTCACAGGGCAAAAAATAATAACAGAACAAAGAGGAGAGATTCACAGAGAGAGAACTCCAGACATCCTCAAAAAGCTCTCTTAAGTATGCAGCTGAATACTGATCAGCATAGGAATGCAAGGAAACTTAAAAATCTGAAACCTAGAAAAAGCCTTGTATCATTAAAGTAGTAGTTCTCAACTGAGAGCAATTTGCCCCTAAGGATACATTTTTGCAATATCCTGAGATTTTGTTGTCACAACTTTGTGGGGCAGATGCTACTACCATCAAGTAGATAGGGGCCAGGGATGCTACTAAATGTCCTGCAATGCACACAAGATCTCCCTCCCACAAAAATGAATTATCCACTGTAAGATATCAATGACAACAAGGCTGAGAAACTCTGCATTAAAGAAAACAGTGTGGTAGGCTCACAGAAGGATGGCATAAGGTCTATCTGAAACATCTTTAGTGAAAAAACCTCATAATTCATAGGGCAGCAAATGGAAGAGTAAGTAAGGGGAGAAATGTTCACCTAACAAAACCTAAAATTACCTCCAAAATAATTTTAGGCTGTTTCTAAGTAACTTCATTGCAAAACATATCACAAGGATTTTTTTAGACATCAAAATAAAATATAAAATATATGAATTAAAAGAAAATTACCAGGAACTCATACAAACAGGAAAAATGACCCATGAAGAAGACAAAAATCATTAGTCAAAAATGGCCACAAAGTAATGACATATATTATAAAATTAGCAGTCTTGGAATTAAAATGATAAAGTAGTCCATATACTTAAAAACAAACAAACAACAAAAAACATCCCTAGAGAAACACTAGGCATGAATTATGTTTTTTTTTTAAAGGATAAAATTGAACTTCTAGAAATGAGAGTCACAAGTTAGCATAGAAATTACACTAGAAGGGATTAACAACAATTGGACTTTGTGGGGGGGTGGAATAGAAAACTTGAAGACATAAGAATAGAAAAATGAAAACTAAAATAAAATTCACAAAGAAAACCTACCTTAAAAAGTTAAGGATAAATGAGTTGACTGTGAAAAAATTTTATGAGGCA